>BPLR01016025.1:0-29422 GCA_021605095.1 Caerostris extrusa | reverse complement strand
GTTACGTATTGCTAACTGTGGTTGATTAAAAGTTTATTTAACTAACATATTTTTAAAAAAAATGCAATAAAAAAATAACAATAATAAATATTATCAATGTTACATTTAACAAACTATTAATTAAATCTGATGACCAGACATTAAAAAATTCCTGGATGGTTGATATGTTTATCAGAAAGTGAAGTTTGGTCTCCACATTTTTTTTTTTTTTATTCAAATCTCATTAACCGGACGAACCATTAAAGCTATCGATTATTTAGTTTCCATTAAATAATGTTCAATATAATTTTTTTTTTCCTCATTTTACATAATTACGAAAAACCACTTGAATTTATTCACTAATATGCTTAGAAACATAAAAAAAAATCATAAAAAATTTTAAACTGTCCTTCTGCATGTCAAAAATACGAAAGCGTTTTGACATTAACTGTAATTTTACTACGTGGAACCTTTTCATTCCAATAGCGCACGTGTTCAAGAGCTTGGAAGAAGAAAAAACCTCTTTCTTTTCGCTACAGTATAAGAACGCCAAACTTTGAAGGAAAAAAACGCACTTCGCTGTGTAAAAACCCGCCAAGCGTGCAAGAAAGAAAATTTTAATTACAGCTTTGGTGAAACGTAAGATGCTTGGCTTCAGATTGAACGGGCGGGACTTAATTCATCCCCTTCTCCTTTTACGTTAGTTCTAAACCCTCCCACCACAAATATATAAATATATACGTGTTCAAGAGAAAGAGGAAATATGAAGAGGAGAGAGGGTAAAAAGAAACAATTTGGATGCTGTTGACAGGCCACACTTCAAAAGCGCAAGTGCGTCTCTTTGAGGGGGTTTAATGACAACTTTAAGAGCACACTTTTCGCTGCGCACAAGAGTAAATATCTGAAACCGGGAAAGAAAAAGAGTAATCGCTGTTTCGGAGGAAAACTGTTAATACTGGAAAAAGTAAGAGTTTTTTTAAAAAATGAGAAAGATGTTTGGATATATTTTATTTATTTTTGTTGGTGGTTTCTGCGCTTTTATAACAAACTTTTTTCTTGAATAACGCTGTGGTTAGCCAGTTGCAGAAGACTGCTCAGAATATAAATATGAAAACAAATATTCTCTTGACAGTCAAAGGTTCAAAAAAATTTCATATTTCCCTCTAAAACATTTATTTTTCTCTGTGATTTTATGCGAAATGCTTTATTTGTTGGAGACACATTTACTTCAGTTCGTTGCTGAAAATTCACAGACTGATCCTTTTAAAATCGTTTTTTTTTATTCGTCAAGAAATTAATATAGGTTGTTTCAAAACATCGAAAGCTAGAATTTCAGATATGTAACGGGTCTAATGTTAACCAGTATGCAAAACCAAGGGATGAGGCTAATACATTATACCCATATTGTGGCGCTTCTAGTTTAAATGTACACATCAAATAACCATCACATTTACCCCTGAAACCTAATGGAAAGACATTAATTAATATATATCGTGCATTATTAATTATGCATATAGTAATTTAGATATATTTATATTAAGTAACATGGGTCAGTAAGTAAATACTTTAATAAATAAAAAAAAATCTATTAATGGACATCGAAATAATATAATTATGTAGAAAATGACCCTCAAATGGCAAATAGTAACAATAATAAGTAAAGATTTACAAATTTTGTGTTAAAATTTTATTAATTGTTGTGTAAAAACACAATAATAATCTCACTTGGTTTTTTTTAAGTTTCATTATTTATTTTTTAAGTAACTTTTATTTACAAAACATATTTCCCAAGAGAAAAATTTTATAATAATAAAAATATTTTTAGGTGTAACGTTTAATAAGCTATTAATAAAACTTGGTGACAAAAAAATTAAAAATACTTGAGCAGCTGATATATTTATCATTACAGAAAAGTTAAATTTTGTATCCACTTATTTTTAACGCAAATCTCATTAACCAGACGAAACATTAAAGTTATCGATTATTTAGTTTCCATAAAAAATAATGCTTAATATATATTTTTTTTTTTTTTCCTAATTTTACGTAATTACGAAAAACCCTTGAATTTATTCACTAATATGCTCAGAAACATAAAAATTTAAAAACAAAAAGTTTTAAACTGTCCTTCTACGCGTCAAAATATGAAAGTGTTTTGACATATGTATTTTTTACTGCGCTAGGACCTCTTTTATTCCAACAGCGCAATGTTCACGAGCTCGGAAGAAAAAAAAAACTTTTCTTCGCTGCACTATAAGAACGCCAAACAGTGAAAAAAAAAAGCGCTTCGCCTCTCAGAAACCTCGCCAAGCGCGCAGGAAAGAAAATTTTACCAAATTTGGTGAAACGTAAGATGCTTGGGCTTCAGATTGAGCGGTGGGGGCGCACCTCATCCCCCTCCCACTTTTACCTCATGTTCTAAACCTCCCCCACCACAAATATATAAATATATACGTGTACAGAAAGAGGAAATATGAAGGAAAGGAGAGAGTGAGAGAGACAGTGAAAAGAAACAATTTTGGCGCTGTTGATAGCTTCTCACTCAAAAGCACAAGTGTCTCTTGAGGGGTTTGGTGAAAAAACTTTAAGAGCACACTTTTCACAGCGCGAAAGAGTAATAACTGAAACCGTAGCTGAGAGAAAGAGCAATCGCTGCTTTCGGGTGGAACCGTTAATACCCGAAAAAAGTGCATGTTTTTTTTTTTAATGAGAAAGTTGTTTGATATATTTATTTGTTGTTTATTTATTTTTCTGGCTGTTTGTGCTCTTTTATGAAAAATCTTTTCCTTTTAATAACGCTGCGGTTAGCCTGTTGCAGAAGACTGCTCGGAATAGAAATAAGAAAAATTATTCTTTTGACAGTCAAAGGTTCAAAAATTTATATTTCCCTCTAAAAACATTTATTTTTCTCTTTGAGAACGTTTTATTTGTTGCATGCAAATTTATTTCAGTTGGTTACTGAACACTCACATAGTTAAAATTTTTTCAATCATAAAAATAATTAATGTAACGGTTTTAGAATTCCTAGAACATTTAGGGACCGAATATCTTCCGGTATACGCAAGCTATTTCATTTAGTAAAAAGGTAACAGTGTGATTTCTAGTAAAAGGGTGATTCAACGGGCATAGTACAAACATTGAAAGTGTTATAGTTTATGAAAATATACATTTTTTCTATTGGAATATATGGTCGGAAGTGACGATGTAAGGTATGAACATCCAAAAAGTGAGTCACGAAAAGAGAAACTTTGCTTATTTTCAACATCATTGCAAAGAGCTTCTTTAATTCAATGTTTACAATAAATGCTAATAATTGCCACAGCCAATAGTAATGCATGTTTAGTTTGATTAAAAAATTTCAATGATGTAAAGAATAGCGGAGCAATGAGGTCAACTCAATTAAGTCAACTGAAGTCTAGTAAATAAAGATACAATTGTAAAAACATAGTACAGATAAATTAGAGAGCACGGCGTTGCCTAACAGAGAACTAGAAATTCGTCGTGTGACGGATATCATTTGACGCATTGTGGCTGGATGTTGCGAGAAATTTGCGTGAACAAGTTTTCTTTCCTGAATGAATAAATTCCGACTATGCAATTCTATACAAAAATGCACGTTTTAGTAAACTGCTCCATCCATAATATTTTATGTTATGGAAGCTGAATCATTATATATTTCACTATCGTCGACAACAATATCTAGACCAAATCCATGAACCCCTGAAGAGTTATGATCAGGCGTAAGAAAATTCAGCTTTTTTGTTCTTCCTCTTGATCTGCACCCATTTTAGTCACATTTAACAACATGTATGAGCTGCGATAGGACTATTCTAACCCGAACCCCTAAGAAATACTTTCAAAACAACTACATTAATTATTTGATGAATGAAAAAAAAAAAGATTAAAAAGTATAAATTTGGGAATGTTCAGTAACGAACTGAAATAATTTTGCATCCAACAAATAAAAACATTTCTCAACAAAATGTCAGAGAAAAAAATTTTAGAGTGAAATATGCAATTCTTGAACCTTTCACTGTCAAGAGAACATTTGTTTTCATATTTATATTCCGAGAAGTCTTCAGCAACAGGCAAACCGCAGCATTATTCCAAGGAAAAGATTTGTTATAAAATAGCAGAAACCGCCAAGAAAAATAAAAATAAATATATCCAAACATCTTTCTCTTTTTAAAAAAACTCTCACTTTTACCGGGTATTAACAGTTTTCCACCGAAACAGCGATTACTCTTTTCTCAGCTACGGTTTCAGTTATTACTCTTTCGCGCAGTGAAAAGTGTGCTCTTTAAAGTTCTCGCCAAATTCCCTCCAAAGAGACGCACTGGCGCTTTTTGAAGTGTCCTGTCAACAGCACCAAAATTGTTTTTTTTTTCTCTCACTCTTACTCTCTCTCTCTCTCCTTCATATTTTCCTCTTTCTCTTCTACACGTATATATTTATATATATTTGTGGTGGGAGGGTTTAGAACTAACGTAGAAGGTGAGGATGGAGAGAGTCCCGCCCGCACAATCTGAAGCCAAGAATCTTACGTTTCACCAAAGCTGTAATTAAAATTTTCTTTCTTGCACGCTTGGCGAATTTTTAGAGAGCAAAGCGCTTTTTTTTTTTTTTTTTTTCATTCAAACTTTTCCGTTCTTATACTACAGCGAAGGAAGAGTTTTTTTTTTCCTGCCAAGCTCTTGAACACGTGCGCTGTTGGAATAAAAAGAGGTTCCAGCGTTGTAAAAATACAGTTAATGTCAAAACACTTTCATATTTTGACACGTAGAAGTACAACTTTGTTTTTTATTTATTTTTTTTTATGTTTCTAATCATATTAGTGATTAAATTCAAGTGTTTTTCGTAATTATGTAAAATGATGAAAAAAATTATGCTGAGCATTAAATAATCGATAACTTTAATGTTTCGTCCGGTTAATGAGATTTGATTAAAAAAAAAAAAAACAAAACTTCAGTTCTGTAATGATAAATATATCAACCGCTCAAGAAATTTAATTTTTTGTCACCAGGTTTAATTAATTGATTATTAAATATATCCTAAAAATATTTTTTATTGTTATTATGTTTTTTTGAAAAAAAATATATTCGGAAAAATAAATGTTAATTACCCCAATTTAAAGAATAAATAAAAAGATTTTTGTATTGTTTACATTTACAATTTATAACATTTTAACAACAATTTCTAAATTTTTATTAATTATTGTTACTATATAATTTTGAGGTTCATTTTGTACGTAATTTATATTTTGGTGTCATTTATAATTTTTTTCTAATTTGTAAAACTTTCCTTATATAATTAAGGATAATGATAATTAAAGGATTTGTGTTCATTAGACTTCGGAAAGAGATTGTGATATCTTTTTGCTGTGTACATTTAAACTAGCAGTGGTACAATATGGATATAATATAATAGCCCCATCCCCTGGTTTTTACTGGGTAACGTTGAATCCGTTACATATAAAAATTTCAGCATTTGATGTTCAAAACAACTACATTAATTTTTTGACGATTGAAAAAGATTTTTAAAATATGAATCTGTGAATGTTCAGAACCTACAGAAATAAATTTTCATCCAACAGAAAAAAAAAAAAACATTTCTCAGAAAATTGCAGTGAAAAATACATCTGTTTTAGAGCGAAATATGTACATTTAGAACCTTGACTGTCAAGAGAATATTTGAATTCTTATTTACATTCCGAGAATTCTACTGCAACAGACTAACCGCAGCTTTAGTGTACCGGTGTACCATATTTTCCCATTGCATACTGAGTAACGTTGAATCTGTTATGTCTTAGCTTTTCTTGGGTTGATAAGTTAGATAAATGTTCTTGTCACTGCTACATTAATTTCTAGATGAATTAAAAAAATAGATTTAAAAATATGAATATGTCAGTATACAGAATCCAATTGAAATAAATTTGAACTCAACAAATAAAACATCTCTCAGAAAATCTCGGTGAAAAATAAATCTGTTTTAGAGGGAAATTTGTAATTTTTGATCCTCTGACTGTCAAGAGAATATTTGTTTGCTTATTTACGTTCCGAGCAGTCTTCTGCAACAGAATAACCGCAGTGTCATTCAAGTAAAAGATTTGTTATAAAAGAACAGAAACCACCAAGAGAAATAAATAAACAACAAAAAAATATATCCAAACATATTTCTCATTTTTTTTTTTAAATAAAGCACTCACGTTTTCCGGGTATTAGCATTTTTCCACCGAAACAGCGATTACTCTCTTTCTCAGCTACGGTTTGAGTTATTACTATTTCGCGCGGTAAAAAGTGTGCTCTTAAAGTTTTCGCCAAACCCTTTCCAAAGAGACGCACTGGCGCTTTTTAAAATGGCCTGTCAACAGCGCCAAAATTGTTTCTTTTTTTCTCACTCTCTCTTACTTTTTCCTCTCCTTCATATTTCTTCTTTTCTCTTTACTACACGTATATATTTATATATTTTGTGGTGGAGGGTTTAGAACTAACGTGAAAGGGGAGGGAATGAAGTGAGTCCCGCCCGCTCAATCTGAAGCCAAGCATCTTACGTTTCACCAAATCTGTAATTAAAATGTTCTTTCTTGCACGCTTGGCGAGTTTTTAGAGAGCCTAAGCGCTTTTTTTTCCGTCAAAGTTTGTCGTTCTTACACTACAGCGAAGAAAGAGTTTTTTTTTTCTTTTTCGGAGCTCTTGACAACGTGCGCTATTGGAATAAAAAGAGGTTCCAGCGTAGTAAAAATACAGTTAATGTCAAAACACTTTCTTATTTTGACACGTAAAAGGACAGTTTAAAACTTTGTTTTTATTTTATTTTTTATGTTTCTAAGCATATTAGTGAATAAATTCAGGTGGTTTTAGTAATTATGTAAAATAAAGAAAAAAAAAATATTGAGCATTATTTTATGGAAACTATATAATCGATAACTTTAATGTTTCTTCCGGTTAATGAGATGTGAATTAAAAAAATTGGACTCAAAACTTCACTTTCTGTAATGATAAATATATCAACCGCTCAAAATTTTTAATTTCTTGCCAACAGGTTTAATTATTAAATTATTAAATGTAATCTAAAAATATTTTTATTGTTATTATAATATTTTTGAAAAATATATTAGAAAATTAAATTTTAATCATTCAAATTTAAAGAATAAAAAAATAAAATTTTGCAATTGTTTACATTTACGATTTATAAAATTTTAACAAAAAGTTTTTAATTTTTTTTTAATTATTAATGCTATATAATTTTGAGGTTCATTTTCTATTTTGGTGTCATTTATATATATTTTTTTTTACTTGTAAAACTTTCCTTATATAATTAAGGATGATAATTTAAGGATCAATATTCATCAGGTTTCTTGAAGAGATTGTGATAACTCTTGGTGTGTACATTTAAACCAGCAGTGATACAATGTGAATGTTATGTAGCAACCATCACATCGCATTGCTTACTACATCTCGCTTAATTGCATTGCATTACATAACGCTTAATCCACTACAACTCTGCGTTCTTTGCTGGATGGGTTCAATAAATGTTTTAGATATTCCAAAAACAACCACATTAATTACCTGATGATTGAAACAAAAAAGTATTTAAAACTATATAAGTGTACAGTAACCAACTGAAATAATATATTGAATCCAACAAATAAAACATTTCTCAAAAAATTTCTGAGATAAATAAATTTGCTTTAGAGGCAAATATGTAATTTTTGATCCTTTGATTGTCAATAGAATATTTGCTTTCTTATTTATTTTCTGAGAATCAAAAACAGGCCACAGATAAATACGTAGACCATGGTGTTTTTCCATTAGGCTTCAAGGAAGAGATTATGATAACTCATTGGTGTATACATTTAACCTAGCTTTACATTTTTCATTAGCAGTGATACAATGTGGATGTAATGTAAAAGTCCCATCTCCTCGTCTTACATACTGGGAGACGCTGAATCTGCTGTATCTCTCAGCCGGTTTTAGTGTTGGATGAATTAGATAAACTTTCCCTGCATTCGAAAACTACTAGATTATTTAATTGATGATTGAAAAAAAGAAAGATTTAAACACATGAAGCTGTGAGTGTTCAGTAACCAACATAAATAAATTTACATTCAAGAAAGAAACCTTTTCTCTGAAAATCTCGGAGAAAAATAAATCAGTTTTAGAGGGAAACGTGTAATTTTTGAACCTTTGACTGTCAAGAGAATATTTTTTTTTTTTCATATTTATATTTCAAACAGTCTTCTGTAACGGGCTAACCGCAGCGTTATTCCAAGGAAAAGATTTGTTATAAAAGAGCCGAAACCGCCAAGAGAAAAGTAAACAAACAACAAATAAATATATCAAAACATCTTTACCATTTAAAAAAAAAACCTCTCTCTTTTCCGAGTATTAACAGCTTTCCACCGAAACAGCGATTACTCTCTTCGCAGCTACGGTTTCAGTTATTAATCTTTCGCGCAGTGAAAAGTGTGCCCTTAAAGTTCTCACCAAACCTCCCCCAAAGAGACGCAGCGCTTTGTCCGGTGAGTATGCAACTGGCCAATCCATACGGGTGATATCCTCCAATTGAAGGCATTCGTCTACAATGTTTGCACGGTGAGGATGGGCGTTTTCATCCATAAACAGAAATTCAGCACCCATGGTGCCCCCGAAACAAGCCTACGAGCATATAGACCAATGTGCTCCTAAGCGTCTGTACACGGTCTGCCTTGAAACTGTCGTACCGGTAAGCTGAGAGCTGAAGACAGGTCTGATGCTTTCTTGCACGTCTGTTTCTTTTGTCAGTAACTGCTTTTTACCGGTCCTCATTCGGCGTTGTAACCTACGAGGGCGACCTGTGCTGTGCTCTACTCACATTACCATCATCTTGAAATCGTTGCCAAAGCCTGGATGACATCTAGGTTCCAGCCTCGGATACTTCCAGCTGGGTACGTCCAAAACATTGCAGTCGTCCGATAATTTTGACCACGTAAAAATCATCCAAATGCTTCCTTTGTGCCAAAACTATGCGGTTATTGCACTGAAAGGCTTTTTTAAAGCGCTTAGTGAACAATTTTACTTCTTTTATTACCATTCCTTATAAAATACCCTCTTCTTACACTTCGTCATTGTGACGTATCCGCACCATCTTATGGTTTCCTAAATTTGCATATTCTTCTTCAAGATGTGTGTGATAATTTGAATGAAATAAATTTTAGAGTTCAAAACTGTGTGAGAATTATCTTAATTTATGGACATGAGTGTATATCAACCGCTGAAGAATTTTTAATTTATTGTCACCAGGTTTAATTAATATCTTATTAAATGTTATCTAAAAATATTTCGTTATTATATTTTTTTTGTTAAAATATATATGAGGAAAAATAAATTTTAATCACCCAAACTGAAAGAATAAAAAATAAAATTTTTGTATTGTTTACACTTACAATTTATAACATTTTAACAACAATTTCTAAATGTTTATTAATTATTGTTACTATATAATTTTGAGGTTCATTTTCTAAGTAATATTTTTGTGTCAATTATATTTCTTTTTATTTGTAAAACTTTCATTATGTAATTAAAGATGATGATAATTTAAGGATCTATATTCATCAGGCTTCCAGTAGATGTTTGATAGTTCTTTAGTGTACATTTAAACTAGCAGTTGCACAATGTCAGTGTAATGTAACATCCCCATCCCTTCGTATTGCATGCCGAGTAATGCTGAATCTGCTACATATCTGCCATTCTGTTATTCGATATAGTAGTTTAATACACGTAGTGGCCTAGTACATAACGTGTGGGGTTTGAGAAGCAAATATACTTGTTTCGAAACTGAGCAAGAAATGTCGATAAATCAAAATAGTGGGCATATAAATTTGTAGACTAGTCTGTCTCTCAATTAGGTTTCAAGACGAAACTGTGTTAATTCTTTGGCGTGAACATTTAAATTAACAGTGTTACATTGGCGGTGTTATGTAGCAGCCCCATCCGCATTGCATACCGCGTAACGCTGAATCCACTACATCTCTGCCATTCTGTGTTGGATGAGTTAGTTTAATACAAGAAGTGACCTTAGTAGATTATGTGTTGGATTAAGACAAAAGCATACTTGTTTCGAAACTCAACAAGCTCTGTCGATAAATCGAAATAATCGACAGATAAATTTGTAAACCAGGCAGTCTTTCCATTGCACTTCTGGAGAAATCTCTGATAACTCTTTTTGATGTGTACATTTAAACTAGCAGTGGCTCAATTTGGGTATAATAAGTTCCCCATCAACTGGTTTTGGATACTGGGTAACTTTGAATCCCCTACCTATCTAGAAATCCAGCGTTTGATGTTCGCAACAACTACATTAATTTCTTCACGAGTGGAAAAAAACAATTTAAAAATATTATTCTGAGAACCTGCAGAAATAAATTTGCATCCAACAAGAAAAAAAAAAATTCTCAGAAAATTGTAGAGAAGAATAAATCACTTTTACAGAGAAATATGTGATTTTTTAACCTTTGACTGTCAAGAGAATATTTGTTTTCTTATTTATATTCCAGGCAATCTTCCGCAACAGGCTAACCGCAGCGCTATTCCAAGGAAAAAATTGTTATAAAAGAACTCAAACCGCCAAGAAAAATAAGCAACAAATAAATATATCCAAACTCTTTCTCATTTTTAAAAAAAAAATCACTTTTACCGGGTATTAACAGTTTTCCACCGAAACAGCGATTACTCTCTTTCTCAGCTACGGTTTCAGTTATTACTTTTTCGCGCAGAAAAAGTGTGCTCTTAAAGTTCTCGCCAAACCCCCTCCAAAGAGACGCACTTGCGCTTTTTGAAGTGGCCTGTCAGCAGCGCCAAAATTGTTTCTTTTTTTTCTTACTCTCTCACTCTCTCCTCTCCTTCATATTTCTTCTTTTCTCACGAACACGTATATATTTATGTATTTGTGGTGCGTGGGCTTAGAACTAACGTAAAAGGGGCTGGGGATGAAGTGAGTCCCGCCCGTCCAATCTGAAGCCAAGCATCTTACGTTTCACCAAAGTTGTAATTAAAATTTTCTTTTCTTGCACGCTTGGCGAGTTTTTAGAGAGCTGAGCGCTTTTTTTTTCCTTCAAAGTTTGGCGTTCTTATACGGCGAAGAAATTTTTTTTTTTCTTCTGAGTTCTGAACACGTGCGATGTTGGAATAAAAAGAGCGATGTAAAAGCGATGTTCTAGACGATGTCGAAGGACAGTTTAAAACTTTGTTTTTATTTTTTTTTTATGAGCATATTAGTGAATAAATTCAAGTGGTTTTCGTAATTATGTAAAATGTTAGAAAAAAATTATTATTGGGCATTATATTATGGAAACTAAATAATCGATAACTTTAATGTTTCGTCCGGTTAATGAGATTTTAATAAAAATAAAATGCAGACAAAACTTCACTTTCTGTAATGATAAATATATCAACTGCTCAAGAATTTTTAATTTTACGTCATCTTGTTTAATTAATAGCTTATTAAATGCAACCTAAAAATATTTTCAATGTTATTTATTATTACAACATTTTTTTTTTTTTTTTTTTTTTTTGGAAAATATGTTGGGTAAGTATATTTTAATTTAAAAATCTTAAAGAATAAAAAATGAGATTTTTGTACTCTTTACACATACAATTAATAAAATTTTAAGAAAATTTTTTAAATATTTACTAACTTTACTAACTTTTTACAAATGAATCGCCGAATTTAAACAGTACAATAAAATAAACAAAATATTAACTGAAAAAAACTTTTTATGAAGAAATTCTTAAATTTTATGTCTACACAAACTTGTCCTAAAAATAATGTGGTACTTATATTTTTTTCAAAATTATGTACCTTTTTTAACAGAAATCAGATTTTTAGCATAACCTAAACGTAAAAATGTAAAATTGGGAAGAAAAGCAAAATTAAAAGATGAAAAATAAATTCTTAATTTTAAATTGTTTAAACATTAAAAAATACCTTCGTAAATATTGATTCTTTTAAAGTACACGGTGGTTCAAAATTCCGCATGCTAAAAATAATGCTAATGCCATTTCGTACGATAATAGGGGGATTCATTGTTTACTGAAATCTTTTAATTTTATAAATTGTAATTGGATATAAACAATCAGGTTTCAAATTCTAAATAAATAAATTTTATTTTTTCTGAGGAGCTTAAATTACAGTTTATGACTGACTATATCTATTCATTAATTCCCAGCTGAAGATTTTAGGATTACTGTCTTTTTAAATTAGTTTCGTCAATGTTAGTAATTAAAGACAGTTATAGTATTTTTTTTTCTTGAAACTTTACTATGAAAGTTAAAATGACAAAAAAAAAAAATAATTATAGATTAAGATGAAAATTTTAATTTTTATTCAAAATTAATGGTATATTTAATCTCCAAACGATAAGAAAAATTAATAGTATAACATAGTTATAGTGAAGTATTTAATATGCTTTTCAAAGAATAATTTTTAAATCTAATAGAAAATTATTAATAATTTTAAATTTGATGTTTAAAAGTGATATGAATATATATGTGTTGAAAAATTTTTTTTTGTTCTAATGCAGCTGGCAAACCTTCAGACAATTGTCTTTGATGCCTTAAGGTAAGAGCTGCACCGACGTTACTCACTTAGCACTACCCAGGAGGTACGATTAGCTTGAAGATAATCTACAGACGCTGAGTAACAATACTTCCGCAACGCTGTACGATCAGGTTAGACCGGGACAAACGGTTTAAAGTGGATTTCGAACCACTACAAACATACATGGCACCGCCGGCACTCGAACCAGAAACCTGTGGCACTGAGCGCCAGAGCGTAGTTGGGTATTAAATAGTAGTGGGGTTATAAATATAGATAGTAGTTGGATTATTAAATATAAATGTGTTATTAGTTGGATTATTAAATATGAATGTGATAGTAGTTGGGTTATTAAATATGAATGCGATATTGTGTTATTAAATATGAATGTGATAATAATTAGTTTATTAAATATTAATATGATATTAGTTGTGCTATTAAATATGAATGTGATAGTAGTTGGGTCAGAATGTGATAGTTTTCAGGTCATTAAATATAAATGTGATGTAAATTAAATATAATATCCGTATCGGATATGATATGATATCGTATGAATATGATATTCATGGATATTATATTCTACTATCGTATTGATAGGATATCGTATGAATATGATATTATTGATATCCAATCAAAAAATATTTGAACTTCACGTATCAGTATTTGGTAGAAGTTGATGATAATGATATATTTTGTATTTAACAATATTTTAAAATACATAAAATAATTTCTAATTAATAAATTTTTGGAGCGTATCATTCAATACATGTAATTATAATATAAATGGAACTAGTTATATGAGTATGATCATATTATTGTGTAAATGGTGTTTTAAATTAATCAAAACTGATATTAAAAGATTAACTATATACACTGAAGTGACAAAAGTCATGGGATAGCAATATGCAAATTTTCAGATGGCAGTAGCATCGCGTAGAACAGGTATAAATGCGCAGTGCTTTCGCAGAGCTTTCATTTCTGTTCAAAGTATTCATGTGAAGAGGTTTTGACGTGATGATGACCGCACGACGGGAATTAACAGACTTTGAACGCGGAATGTTAGTTGGAGCCACGCATGGGTCATGCCATTTCGAAATCGTAAAGGGAATTCAACATTCCCAGCCACTGGCAAGAGTGTGCCGAGAGTATGAAATTTCAGGCATAACATCCCACCATGGACAGCGCAGTGGTCGACCGCCTGCACTTAACGACCGAGACCGGCGACGTCTGCAAAGAGTCGTAAATTCTAACAGACCAGCAACACTCGTCAAAATAACAGCAGAAATCAATGTGGGACGTACATGGGACTTGTCTGTTAGAACTGTGCGGAGAAATTTGGCTTTCTTGGGCTATTCCAGCAGAAGACCGACTGAGTGCCTTTACTGACAGAACGACATCGCTTGCAGCGACTCTCGTGGGCACAGCATATCGGTTGGTCCTCAGATGAATGGAAAACCGTGGCCTGGTCCGATGAGTCACGATTTCAGTTGGTAAGAGCTGATGGTAGGGTTCGAGGTGGCGCAAACCCCACGAAGCCATGGACCCAAACTTCAGCAAGGCACCGTCCAAGCTGGTGGTCGTAATGATGTGGGCTGTTTTTTCACGGCATGGACTTGGTCCTCTGGTGCGACTGATCGAACATTGACTGGAAATGCTTATGTTCAGCTACTTGAGATCACTTGCAGCCATTCATTCGTGTACCCAAACAACGATGGGATTTTTATGGATGACAATGCGCCATGTCACCGGGCCACAACTTTCGCGATTGGTCTGAAGAACATTCTGGATTCCAAAAATAATGATCTGGCCACCTAGAACATGAAAATCGAGCATTTATGGGACATCATCGAGAGGTCTGTTCATGCCCAAAATCCTGCACTATCAACGCTTTCACAATTATGGACGTCTATCGAGACAGCATGGCTCAATATTCCTGCAGAAGATGTTCCAACGACTTGTTGAGTCCATGCCACGTCGAGTTGCTGCACTTCGCCGGGCGAAAGGAGGGCCGACACGATATTAAGAGGTATCCCATGACTTTTTTGTCACTAGTGTATGTTTGCAATCAAAATGTACACAAAATCTTGAATTCGCCATTTCATGCTTTTGGTAAAGCCATTGAGGCCTTAAAAGCGATAGATGAATTCCACCAAGTCTATTAATTGTCATTACACTACGTGCTGATTGCATTATGTTAAGAGCTTTAGCAACACTTTAACGAGAAATCCCAAATGAATGAATTTAATTATCGGGACCTTCTGATGCCAAGGAATGTTTTGCTGATATTACATAATTTGCCTGTTACGTTTATTGTGTTATTCTAAAATAATTTGGAAAAAGAAAAATACTTGAAATGGTGTTCACTTCATTTTTTATAATTTTCAAAATGTTTTACGTTCCATAATATACAAAAACATATGATTAAAGCTATTTTAATGAGAGAACATATTAAAAAAAATTGAATTAAATATCTTCGGAGCTAATTTAATTTAGGTTTTATGGTTATTTGGAAAATCACATAATTGTGTTCATTTTTATATGCTTTTAATGTATTTTATGTGCTAATTAAATTATGGAAATTTAAAACTTTTATTTTATTCGACTATTTACAACTATTGCTTCGACTATATACAAACTATTACTTAACTATTCTACTATTTAAACTATTGCCTCGACTATTCGGCTATTTACAAAATATTGCTTGTACTATTCGATTATTGATTCAACTATTTATAAAATGTTGCTTCGACCATTTGACTATTGATTCGATTATTTATAAGCTATTGTTTCGACTATTTGACTGTTTCTTCGATTATTTTATTATTGATTCAACTATTTGCAAACTATTGGACTATTGCTTCGACTATTTACAAACTATTGGACTATTGTTTCGACTATTTACAAACTATTATTTTGACTATTCGATTATTGATTCAAACATTTAGAAAATATTGCTTTGACTATTCGACTATTGACTATTGACTATTGACTATTAGACTATTGCTCCGACTATTTACAAAATATTGCTTCTAAAGCATTCATATAATAATCAGATTTACTTGTTTCAGATGGCACATACTTTATAAACATAAATTTAGATAACATAACATTTTGTACAATTAGAATTGGAACTAATAATTGTAAGGCATAAGTGATTCTAAATTATCCGACTAAAAACCGAGTCCGCTTAATTTGAAAAGGCTCTTGTACTTTTATATTTTCGTTCTATTTTAAGCCTAACCTGGTTCCTAATAGAAAACTCTGTGTAACGAGTGTATTATTTTGTTCCATAATTCATAAAAGTAAGGAAATATATTTACAAATATTAAAATATGTGGAAAAATAAACAAATGAGGCTTTTTATTAGAAGTTCAAATTAATTGAATTAATTATTTCATCTTGAAAATGAAAAGTTATTTTTATACTGAACGCATGGCGCTCGATTTGGTCTCCTGTCCTGAGCTTCAGCCAAATTCTTTGCAAACTAAAATTCTACTTTTTATAAACTTGTTATATGTATAATACTGCAAAAACAAAAGTAATTATTTCTAAAAGGAAACAATATTTTTATGGACAATAAGTATTGTAAGTGTTATGAAAAAATTTCAAGGTGTTTTTATACAATGAATTATAATTGATCGTCTTATATTAAGCATTTCTGTTAGTTACATTCATTTTATATGTATGTCAGTTATTGATTCCCGCTAAATTATCCACATGTTTATCGTTTTAATGAAGAAAGAGTTTGGTCAAATTGCTCAAATTTCGGACACAACAACAAAAAACTAAACTAACTAATTAGTTCTTGTTCTTCTTGTTCAACAGCAAAACTTTTTCTAAACTTGAAATGGCACATGTTGATGACGTTTAGTGAAATTTGCATGGTGCGTCGTGGATAATGTTAAATTAGTAAATGTTTACCGTTTTAATCGCTAAAGAGTTTAATCAAATTGCTCAACTTTCGAGACAACAACAAAACTAAAATAGCTAACTTGTTCTAAACGTTCTTGTTCTTCTTTTCATCATCCTTTCTGTCTTGTTCTAAACGTTCTAGTTTTTGTTCTTCTTGTTCAACAACAAAAAAGTGTGTTCTAAACTTGCAATAACACATGATGAATGACGTTTAGTGAGATTTTCAAGATGCACCCTTGTTAACGTTAAATTAGCCGCATGTTTCACCTTTTAATGGCTAAAGAGTTTGATTAAATTGCTCAACACTCAGAAATAATAACAAATATTAAACTAACTTGTTTTAAACGTTCTTGTTCTTATCTTGTCTTCTTCTCTCTTTTGTTTTAAACGTTTTTGTTCAACAACAAAATTTATTCTAAACTTGCAATGGGGCATGTTGTTGAGGTTTAGTGAGATCTTCATGATGCTCCCCTTGTTAACGTTTAAATTAGCTACATGTTGACCATTTTAATGACGAAACAGTTTGATCAAACTCATCAACGTTCGAAAACAACAACATAATTTAAATGCATTCATTCATTATAGTCCTTCTTTTAATTAGATTCAAAATTGATGTGCTAATGAAATTTTAATTTTGATTAAAACTGATGTTTATTCTAATATAGTAACTTAATTTTAAAATTCGTCTAATAAATATTTAATTAAACGGCACTTCTATAAATCTTCCAAATTAATACCCAAGAGACCAGAGTTCCAATCTACTTTATGGTTTAAAATACTCCGAAATGATGTCCAGGAATTTTCTTGTATCTTTATAAATATATTTTTATATTTAAATACGTTTAAACGGGCTACTGTGAATTTAGTATTGAATCAAAAGTTTTTAATTCGAAATTTAACAATGATGTTGATCCAAACACTTCGTGTATATGTCAGGAATTTCAGCGATTAATTTGTAGACTAGAATGTCATTCCGCAAGGGTTGGAGAGAATGTGAGCTTCCCCCCTCCTCCAAATGCCACCCTTGGGATTTTTGTTCTAAACTTGCAATGACACATGTTGATGAGGTTTAGTGAGAATTTCATGGTGCACCCTGGTTAACGTTAAATTAGCTACATGTTTATCGTTTTAATGGTGAAAGAGTTTGATCAAATTTCTCAACATTGGAAAACAACAACACAATTTTAAGTACCTTTAATGAATGTATGTACAACATAATTTAAGCAGATTCATTCATTATAGTCCTTATTTTAATTAGATTCACAATTTATGTGATAATGAAATTTTAATCTTGATTAAAATTAATGTTTATTCTAATACAATACAAACATTTAATTTTAATATTCGTCTAATAAATATTTCGTAAAAGACACTTCTATAAATCTGTCGAATTAATATCCAAGAAACCAAAGTTTCAACCTACTAATACCTTAAAATACTACTGAAACGAAATCCAGGAATTTCCTTGTATCTTTATTAATATATTTTATATGTTTAACTTTAGACAAACTACTGTGAAATTAGTATTGAAACAAAAGTTTTAATTGTAAACTTAACAGCGATGTTGAAGCAAATACTTCTTGCCTATGCATGGAATCTCAACGATTAATTTGTAAACTAAAATTCCATTCCTTAAGGGTTGGAGGAGAATGTTGAGCAACCCCTTCCTCAAATGCCACCCTTGAGATTCTTGTTTTAAATTTGCAATGACACGTGTGGGTGAGGTTTAGTAAGATATTCATGATGCACCCTGATTAACGTTAAATTAGCTACATGTTTACCTTTTAATGGCAAAAGAGTTTGATCAAATTGCTCAATATTGGGGAATAACAACAACATAATTTAAATACCTTCATTGAATGTATGCACAACATAATGTAAGTACCTCCAGTGAATATATACCCAACTTAATTTAAGTACATTCATTGAGTATATGCGCAATCATTCTTTATATTCTATAATCTTTTAATTAGATTCAAAACTTATGCTCTAATGAAATTTTAATTTTGATTAAAATAAACGTTTACTCCAATACAGTATAAGCACTTAATTTTAAAATTCGTCTAACAAATATTTAATTAAACGGCGCTTCTATATATCTGCCAAATTAATACCCAAAGGACCAGAGTTTCAATCTAGTACTTTCTGACTTAAAATACTCCGGAAATGAAGTCCAGGAATTTCCTTTTGTAAAGTTAAAGTTAACCGCTTTCCGTGCATTAACTTTTCAGAAGCTGTTTAATAGATTAACAGAAAAGTCGTTAGCACACAACTTTCAGTCTCCAACAGCGCCCGGCCATTGTTGAAATGCATTATTTTTATCTGATCAACAATCTGCTACTACAAGTTTCCAGCTGCCTTGATGGCAGCAATTTTCAAGACAAAGGGCCCAGCATTCTGAATAGAAGTTCGGCGGTGCTAGAGTGGCGGTAGTGTGCGAAAGGAACATTGAACTTTTCTAAAACGTTTCCTTCAACGCTATAATTTAAAGATAAGTGTGCTTTGCTTCGTCATTTATGGCATATTTAATAATATATAAAATGTGTTGTATATTAGTATTGAATAACAATGTTAAATTCTAATATTATTGTAATAATAATTTAATTTGTAAACATAATAACAAATGATGCTTTCGTGTGTAAACGTTTCTTGTATACGTAAATTATTTTTAACTTTATTGACGACCATCCCATTGGCGAATGATTCGTTCAAAATATTTGGTATCAAAAATGATAACTTAGTGATACTTAAATCTATGGAATTTCTACGGAATTTGATGTAGAGTAATAGGTAGCTGTAGGGCAGCAGATACCCTGGATAGCATTGTATCTGCTACAACACTAGAGTTTCATTGGAGAATGATTAGGTGAAAATAGTAAGAATTCATTGGTTTGTTTAGGCAATTGATGAATATTTAATAATATATATATAAAGTGTACATAGTTAATGGAGAAGAAGTATTCTAGCAAATACAGTGTTATCCAGGAAATGTACTGCAGAAACCTATTACTCTACCTCAATTTCCACAGCAATTATCATATATTTAAAAATAAATAAGTTGTCATTTTAAATAACTGGTATACTGACCTAATCATTTGCCAAGTGGAGGTGTCATTAATTAAATTAAAAATAATTTAAGCCAATGTTTACACACGAAACCATTATTTTGATATTATCTCGTATACAAATTATATTATTTCAATAACATTAAAATGTAGCATTAATATACAATATCACTATGTACACTTTTTGTATACTATTAAATATCCCTCAAAGCGCACTTATCTTTAAAGTATAGCGTTGAAGGAACGTTTCAGAAAGTTCAATGTTCCTTTCACATACTAACGCCACTCTAGCACCGCCGAACTTCTATTCAGAATGCTGGGCCCTTTTGTCTTGAAAATTGCTGCCATCAAGGCAGCTGGAAACTTGTAGTAGCAGATTGTTGATCAGATAAAAATAATGCATTTCAACAATGGCCGGGCGCTGCAGGAGACTGAAAGTTGTGTGCTAACGACTTTTCTGTTAATCTATTAAACAGCTTCTGAAAAGTTAATGCACAGAAAGCGGTTAACTTTAACTTTTACAAAGGAAATTCCTGGACTTCATTTCCGAGTATTTTAAATCAGAAAGTACTAGATTGAAACTCTGGTCCTTTGGGTATTAATTTGGCAGGTTTATAGAGGTACCATTTAATTAAATATTTATTAGACAAATTTTAAAATTAAATGCTTGTATTGTATTACGGTAAAAGTTTATTTTAATCAAAATTGAAATTTCATTAGCACATAAATTTTAAATCTAATTAAAAGGAAGGAGTATAATGAATGAATGTACTTAAATTATGTTGTTGTTTCCCAATGTTGAGCATTTTGATTAAAATCTTTCTTCATTAAAAAGGTAAACATGTAGCTAATTTTAACGTTAACCAGGGGTGCATCATGAAGATCTCACTAAACCTCATCAACATGTGTCATTGCAAGTGTGGGACAAGAATATTAAGGGTGGCAATTGGGAGGAGGGGTCTCTACATTCTCATTCTCTTCCAACTCTAGGTCGATTAACTTGTCGACATGTCGATTCAATGCATAGACAAGAAGCATTTGGTTCAGTATTATAAACTTTAAATAGTTTAAAATAAACCTTTTTATTCAGATGCTCAAATTACAGTTATTGTATTATATTATTATACCCGCTTCAACGTATTTAAATGTAAAATATGATTATAAAGATACAAGGAAATGACTTTACTTCATTTCTGAGTATTTTAAATCAGAAAGTACTAAATTGAAACTCTGGTCCTTTGGGTATTAATTTGGCAGGTGTATAGAAGTGCCGTTTAATTAAATATTTATTAGGCGAATTTTAAATTTAAATGCTGGTACTCCATTAGAATAAACATTAATTATGATCAAAATTAAAATTTCATTATCGCATAAATTTTAAATCTAATTAAAAGAAGGTCTATAATGAATGAAATCTACTTAAATTGTTTTGTACATTCATTCAATGAAGGTATTTAAATTATGTTATTGTTCCCAATATTGAGCAATTTCATCAAACTCTTTCGTCGTTAAAAAGGTAAACATGTAGCTAATTTAGCATTAACCAGGGTTCACCATGAAGATCTCACTAAACTTCATCCACATGTGTCATTGCAAATTTAGAACAAGCATCCCAAGAATCACATTTGAGCAGGGGGAGTGTGCTCACATTCTCCTAAAACCCTACGGAATGAAATTCTAGTCTATAAATTAATCGTCGAAATTCCCTGCATAGACAAGAAGTATTTGGTTTAACATCGCTAATAAGTTTCAAATTAAAAACTTTTGATGCAATACTAACTCACAGTAATTCGTAAACTTACATAAATATAAAATATAATTATAAAAATACAAATCTAATTGTATTTAATTAACATAATATATATAAATTTGAAAATAAGTTAATTTTTCATGTATACAAATTCGAAGTTTTAAACTTAAAGCTTTCAAAGTGGTTCATAGGCTGTGATGTACATGAGATAGTAGGCTCTTATAAAACTTATAAATCTTTCTTCTTACTCTAATTTTCGTCTTTTAACTACCTCAATTTAATGAGTTGGTTATGATGCAATTTATTGAGGGATTTTTATGTATCCCATACCATTAATTCCAATGGTATTTTCAATTTTCTGCTTTGAATAGAATGAAAGATTTTTAAGGTGTGGTTAAAATTTGTGGCAAGAAATTTCATTCTAGTATATGTTTTACATTATTGTACTTATATTATTATGTTTATATTTTTTAAATACCTGTCAATAAATGTACTTCAATTTATGCATTCCTTTTCCTGTGATATTACATTTCCCTATCTGACAAAATACTCTTCTTCTTCATTGGCTCAACAGCCCCATGCCGGGCCAAGGCCATCTGCATACTGGCGCATTCGAGACAGTAGGAGTTTCCTTTTTTGCGGGGTAGACTTGTTAGCCTTACGCCCAGAGGACTGAATGGCGGAGTGTATAGTGCTCTGGCGCTCCGGTGCCACAGGTTCAGGGTTCGAGCCTCGACAGGGCTCTTAATTATTAAATTTAGGGATTGTTTTGCTGACATTTCTATTCTATTTCTACAAAGTAATGAATTTAAAATTTTTTGACATTTGTGTAACTTATCTATGTCAATTATTAAATTTTATTTTATTATATTTTTCTATCATTATATAATAAACCAAAACAGAACAATCTACTAGGAATGAGACAGAAAAAAACGCATCACCCCTTTCCACCAACGAAATAAACATCTGATGTTCCACGATCAGATTTGTGAAAGAAGAATATCGACCACAAACAAATCTCCACTATCTGCGGTGGCATTAGATAAAGTACTTGGAAAACATTCTGGTATCGGAAAGTTTAGCGATGCGATCATATAACGAACAAATGGAGTTTGTTATTGGATGATATAAAGAATATTCTTATAAAACGTTAAATTAAAACTAATATAATTATAATTATGAACGTTAAATTATGTTATTATAAAAGTTAAGTCTTTATTTATTATAATTATTAAAGTTAAATTATAAATGTTTTATAAAACTATTTAAAAGATATATTTGCATAAATAATCATATATCAAATATTTTCACTGCAATCAACAATTTTTTTTTTCCAGCTCGTAGCTAAACGGTAACGTATGCAGCTAGTGGGCAAGAGATCTTAAATTGAATTCGCTGACGATAATTGTTGCTGTCATTGTTTTCAGAGACACAGTGGCGATTGCGGCATAGGGTCATACTGGTGGAGTTCTCCTAATTTTCTCCTATATGACATTCAAATACTAGGCAGTTATCCCTAAGTTCTTTACCGAAGGCACCTCCTTTTCCTAGGGAGGAGCTGTTTGTGGCATGCATAAGTGTAATACAAGATTGCCTGCATTCAATTATATAAAAATGTATTATTTTACTTATCGATGCTTTTACTTGCAAGTCCATAATAGAGATCTTTATCTACAAATTTAATCTTTTCGTGGTTGAAAACTCTTAGAAGAATATTCACGGATTTCATATATGAATATTTCCATTCATCAAAAAAAATTATTCTAATATGCTTCTTGTAATTAAAATTTCTATAATATGTTATACATATAAATGTAGGATAATTATGTTTGCATTTATGTTTTATTTCTCTAAATTTCGAAGCTATGACACTTAAAATCTTAAATATGTTTACAATTAATTACTTTTCTATTTGTTGTATATTCAAAAATTAATGAAAAAATTCTCAGTAGTTATTTTAAATTAAGTAAAAATCTTAATTATTTTTATATTTATTTCAAAATACTTAATTTATGAATTGTCCACGAAAGAATTACGAATAGAAATGACATCATATACCATAAATTATTCCTTTTCACACTTTGCTATTCATAATTCGTGTTCATTATATGTTTTTGTATTTTTTAATTTATATACTTTATTATTTCTTACATCTGTGAATGAACGCAACTATTGAATATGTTGAGATTGGGAAGGGTTAGAAATTTTCTCAAAATGAAAAACTTTAAATTTGTTTTTCTGTTAATTCACACATTTTTTTTTTTGTAATTATTTTATATTGATCCTAACCACTTTTTTTATAGGATTAATATTATTTACTTATTTTTGCTTTCTGAATTTATTTATTTATATCCATACTGTTATTTTATTATAACAAAATAAATGTTTGTGTTGTTCCTTTTAAAATACTTTGGATAAATTCACCCATATATTATTTATTTATGTGCACACTCATTATATATTATTATCACAAAATTAATTTTTATCTACGTTTTTCTTTTGAATTTTTGGATACATTTGCAATTAATTAAAAATAAGCATGTTTTATTTGTTTTTTAATTTAAAAATTTGATTATTAATCAAATTTTACGTGGATATTTTATTTCAAATTAGAATTTATTTAATTCCTTATTATTTTGAGATGATAATAATTTTTCATTTATTGGTTAGCATAGAACAATTTACATGGAAAAATTAAATATTATTTTTTTTAGGTGGGAAGGGTTATATATTTTCTTAAAATTAAAATTTTAAAATTTGTTTTTCTGTTATTTTACATATTTCTTTTGCAGTTATTTTTTATTGTTCGCAAACACATTTTTATAGGTTTAATATTTATTTAATTTTGCTTTCTGGTTTTATTCTGTTATGTATGCACTATTTATTTTCTTATACTCAGAAAAAAAAACAAATTAAATTTTTATTGCATGTTGTTCCTTTTGAAATACTACTGCTTCTAATTTAAAAATTCAATTATTAATAAGTTTCAATTATTAATATATTTTATTTCAAATCAAAATGTATCTAATGCCATATTATTTTGAGAAGACGATTTTTTAATTTATTAATTAACATAAAACAATTTATATGAAAATTAAATGGCAATAATGGTTTCCTATATGATCTATATTTTCATTTCAAAATAAATAATTTATTTTTTTTTATATTTGTTTATAATATTTTTAATTCTTTACTTTATATAATATTTTTTTTACTAAATTATAATTATGTTGACTGCTGATAATAATATGCCAACTAGACGATGTTCAATTAGCAAAGAATTATCATAAGATTTTTTATCGTTTTGAATGCTTATATATTCTTTTTTGTTCAGAGTATTTTCCCTGTATTAATTACATTTTCCAAATTATTATTATTTTTTTAACATTTTACTAAATCTGGGAAAGGCTTTTCCATTATCTCACAAAAACTAATTATAACTAATCTTACAAATTATTTCAGATTAGTTGGTTTGTAGGTTTATATTTTTGCAGTTTAAATTTAACGTAAATATTTCACCAAAAATTATCGTGTTACAAGTTGTTACGTATTGGTTGTTTATTTGTTATTGAGTGTTAGTTGCTTAATTGTGCTACTTTCGTAAATTTCAAATAAACTTTATAATTATTTATTGTTGAAATCATGTTGATATCTTATTGTAGACAATCTTTAAGTTTAAAATATAAACATGTTTTTAGATTCATAGAATAACGAAAATTCTTTAATGCACATTATGAAGTGATTATGATGTTATTATTAAGGTTTATTATGAAGTTATTTTTAAGGTTTATATTTCCAGCCTTTATGTTGTTCAAAGGATTTCAATATCCGATAACAATTTAATGGTACAAAAAATACTTATAATAATATGAAATATTGAAATAGGATATTTTACTTATTTATAAGTAAAATCCTCCAATTTTTATATAAATTAAAATATTTCTACCAGTAAAATATCCACATTACTCGAAATTGGAGTTCATATACACATCTTAAATAATTTTCCTAAACTTTATCATCATATATTGCTGTTGAATGTACGTTATCATGACAACAGAGGGTTATTTTATTATTCTGATTATTTGCATCAATTATTAGTTGTCAGAGGGTTGTCATGACAACATAAATTTTGGATAATTTTATCCCGCACTTGCATTTTTTTCAAATTTATCTGATGATAAAAGATATTTTATTGTAATTAATTTTTCAATTCCTTCTATTAGCTCACACTCTTCCTATATATATCTTGTTCAAATTTTGAATCATTCATAAAATACTTTTTATTAATCCACTCAAGTTCAAATACATTTTTTGACCTTGTAATGGATGACACTTAATGTTAATACAGTTTTTCAAATATTAATTCAGTAATTAAATTAAATTTATTAATTTTTAATTTTTTTTTATTTAAGTTGCATGTATCTACCAATAGATGGCGCCAAAAAATGAATGCAAAAATTATTTATAAAGGACTTCCTGCTTTTCAAAATAGAAAAAAAGAAGGAATTGACTTAAAATTTTTTTTAGGTTACTTGTTTACATTTTTGTTATTATTTGTAAAAATACGTAGTTGTGAGTATTGTATCCGTCATGGAAGGAGGATGCAGCTTCTGTTGTGATGGAGCAGATTTAAATTGCATTGCGATAAACTTAAAAGTCAATGAAAATTATTTACAAAGGACTTTTCTGCAATATAGTGAAAAAAAAAGTAAGGAATTGACTTTTAAAATTTTTATGTATATTATTTGTTACAAACAAATTACCAACAATATCATATTAACATATATCAAAGAATAAAATGTAAAATTTCATAAAGTTTCCCTCAATTACGCACCCAAATTCGGTTACATAAACACTACATATATAAGCTTCACAAGTTTCTGTTCAAAACAGCAACTTTAAACCGCAAAAGAAGTAAGACTTTGAAAAAATTGGTGGTTGCTGTTCCTGTCGAAGATCTCTGGTAACTCTTCACCGCCGTGATCCTCTTGGCAGCTCATTATTTTTACAAATCTCTCTTTGAAGCAATTTGGTAAAACTGAAACGTTTGATGCATCGATCTTCATCAGCCGTCAATTCAGTCACCTGCACGTCAGCCTATCAGCAAAGCCTCAAGAGCCTTGATGCATGAAATAGCTAACACCGAACTGGCATTCCTGCGCTGTAGGTTAAAAGTATACGCCTGAATTTCCATCAACTGTAGTGTAAAAATGCCTATCTAAATTATATCTTTGGAATCCTACTATAGTAAAAAAAAAATTAATGTTTTTATTAAATCAATTAATTAATAAATGTTTATATTGAGTTAATTAGTTAATAAATGTTTATATTAAGTTAATTAATTAAATAATTAATAAAGCCAAATCCCTACTAGGTCAACAAAGGAAAATTTTTACTTAGTTAATTTTTATTTGAAAATAAAATAAAAAAATTTTGTGCTTCGATCCGAAGGCATGAAGATACTACGCCAACGCTCTGCCAACTTTGCCATTGCAAGACAAATTTCTTGTTTTACTCTATTGCAGAAAGTCCTTTATAAATAATTTTCAATAATTTTTTTTTAAGTTAGAAAAATTCTCTCTATCTCTCACATACACACTTTCCATCTCTCTCACTAATTTATTCACATGTTTCATTAATATCTTTTATGTGTAAAAAAAAATAGATAATTAAAAAAAAAAACATATTTATGTGCTGTAGGTTAAAAGTATACGCTTAAAAATGTCTATCTAGAATTACATCTCTGGAATCCTAATATAGTAAAAAAAATTAAATATTTTTGTAATATTTATATGATGTTAATATCTTTTATGTGACAATCCGTATATAATTAAAAATGAACATTATAATTTTATAAAATTAAATACTTTATAAAATAAATTTATTTTAAGAAATAGTTGCATATGTTTGCTTTTTGAAATTATAACTTTTTCTTCATATGTAATAATTACACAAATATTTATAGCTCTACTACTGTGTTAAAAAGTAAAGACCTTTTTCAAAATCTCTTTTTTTATTTCATCATCGCCTCAAGTAATCCCCTCCAGCCACAAGGCACTTATGCCAATTTTTTTTTTCCAATGCTCAATGCATGCTAAAAAGTCATCGACAGGGATGGCCTTCAAAGCGCGCGGCGATTTCACGTTGAATCTCTTCAGTCGGCTTAAAAGGTGTCTCCCCGAAGTGGTCTTTTCAGTTTAGGGAATAATCAGAAATCTCACGGTGGGAATAAAATGGTTGTGGAACGATATGGGTTTTTCATTTTTGGCGAAAAAGTCCCGAAGAATCAATGCAGTGGCAAGCTGGCGCTTTCAGTGTTTTCGGTACCCATCGATTTGACGCGTTTGAAGGGAATTGATCTGGAATCCCTTTGAAATTCCAACATCATCAGCAAGGTCTCTAATTGTAAATCGACGGTTTGCAAGCTCCAAATGGACTTGGACACCAAGCGGATAAATGGACGTTTTTGATGTGAGCTTCGTCGGTTGATGTTGAGTCGACCGCCGGGCTCCTCGTCTTCAACGCTTCTCTGCCTTTGAACTGTTTAGACCCTTGTAAACATTTTTTCCGATATAGGAATGCTCACTGAATGCCTTCTTTAAACATTCTATACGTTTCCGCAAATAAAATTTAATACAAGTTCCTTTGCTCAATTAATTTAGACATTTCAAAATCACCGGAATCAGTTTTAGCGTCTCACAAAGCCTAGAGTAACTCTACTAACTAATGAAGATATTGTGTGTCAAAGACAATGTAAAAACCTAAAAATGAAAAATAAATTGTACTTCCAAAACCCAAAAGTTGAATGGAAAGAATTGGTCTTACTTTTCGGACAGTAGTACGTACTGTGAAATAAATTTTTAATGAGAATTTTGTGTTTTTTATGTTTAAGTTAAAAATAATTAATTAAGCCTTTATACATGAAATACCCTAAACCGAATTCTTGCACTGTAATTAAAAAGTATACATTTGGATTTCCATCAATGATAGTAAAATTCCTATCTAAATTATATCTATGGAATCTATCATGGTAAAAAAATTTAATAATTTGGTATTGTTTGTAAAAATTAATATATTTTTTATGCATGGCACTGTGTATAGTAAAAATAAACATTGTAGTTTATAAAATTGATTAATTTATAAAATTATTTAATTTTATAAAATGTTTATTAGACTGCTTGTCGAAATTATAATTCTCTCCTTATGTAATAATCACTCATATATTTAAAAGTTATATTTTGGTAAAAATTTCCTCATCAAATTTTTTGCTCAGTTGTTTATGCTTTGAATAAAAAATAACTAATTAAAAATTATGTATTCTAAGGGTAGCCGATTCTTATAATGCAAAGTTGTTTTTCACAGAAAATGAGAATTAAAAAAAAAAAAACTGCACAAAAAAAATCGTTAAATTAAAATAAAGGCACTAGATCCTTTAATTTCTTAGAATTCTGCACAAAAATTTCTAATTAAAATTTAAAAAACAAAAAACAATATCCGTAATTTTCTTTAAAAATCTGCTCAAAAATTCTAATTAAAATTTAAAAAAGAAAACCAGATACATAGTTTTCAATTACTTAAAAGGAAACAAAAAAATTTACAATATAAAAAATAAAATAAAAAGCTTAACAAAATATAAGAAAAAATTCCGTATATATTAAAGATATCTTTAAATTTTTTTGATTAAAATTTTTAAAAGTTTTTCTTTTTAATTGTCATCAGAGTTAAGAAACATTCAGCAGAGTTGAATTAGGTGGTAGAACGTTATATTTTTCATCAAATGAAGGATATCCAATCAGCACATCAGATTTGCGCACAATAATATTAGAAAGATTTTACAAACATAGTTTATCCTTGGCCACTCTTTAGTATCATCCTTAAAATCATGAGGATATATATAGCATGTATTATCAGATAGTCTGTTTTATTCAAGTTAATTTCATAATTTCTCGTTATGAATTGAGACTAATAAAACCGCTTTTCGCAGATTGATTTATGTTTCTTAATTACATATTTAATTCTTTTAACCTTATATATTTTAGAATAAACTTCTATTTTTTTGTTTTTAGTTAATTTAAAAATTACACATATAATTAAAATTACCTAAATTTATATTAAAATGACGTCAAAAACTTCGTAAGGATGATGA
>BPLR01016024.1:0-31449 GCA_021605095.1 Caerostris extrusa | reverse complement strand
GTTGAAGGTATTGGTTAGGTTGGCATCTCTTGAATAAATGCTTTAGAAGTTGGGTATTAAAAAGGCAGTGTTATTAAACGAAATCCAATAAGATGGAAATATTTTTCGTGTTATACATAACCCCATTCTCTTTTACATCAGTGAAAAGTTCAACAAAACAGGAAGTTTCTGAAAGTGTCTAAGGGACCTTTTTTGTGCTTTGTATGTAAAATTTACAATATGGCTGCTTATAGCTTTCTACCAGTCACTCCGTGGACAGCAATGTTTAGTATTGCATTTTCTTTTCCAGCTAATTTTAAAAACAAAAAGTTTGAAAAAGACAGTAATAAATAATTACAGTGAAATATTACACCTGACTCAGAAATTTGAAATGCCTTTTGGTTAATTATTAGATCAATAGAGAAGTATTCTTATTATAAATTAACTCCTCCCTCCCTCCATTGTATTAGTATGCTTTAAAAGCAGAGAATAAAAAGATCACGAAAGCAAAATTATTAAAACTAAATTAATATATATATTCGTATCTAAGGTAGCTTTACCTTTTACCTTGAACTGGGAAATCTCATTCTTTGGCCGATGCATTAAAAAAATATCATCATTCGTGTTTGAATCGCATCTGAATCTTGAAAAAATGAGCCAAGATCTCTATCTGTAAAGAACCATCGCTATTTACATTCATGTTCAACTTATTTGCCGTCATTAACTTTGCTAGGATAAACCTTCCAGCAATTCCTGGTTCGATTTTAACGAAGCGAATTATGCCTTTCAAAAATGTGCAATCTCGTTTATGCAACCTTGTTGTATGTAAGTTTACATCAAATTGACTTTTACCATACTTGTTTTTTTTTTTTCGAGAAGGGGAAAAAAAAACTTTATTGCTTCGTGAATGTAATTCGAGACAACACATTTGAACAGCTCTTTGAGGTATATTGGTTAGCTTTTATGATATGATTTCCCTACCTTATAGGTTTTTTCCCTCATGTAATATTATGTTATCCCTCGCAGAAAACTGTCCCTTATTTTTCTTCCTCTGCTATTTATTATTTCACTGTGTGTACCAAGGTAACGCAGTTATGGACTAAAAATTGACTTAAGTTAGATGTGTAAAGAAGGGGGAAGCATTTTTTATTTAAGAACATGTAGGCTTGTAGCATGTAACATCACCCGTATGGTTACAATTAAGTAGTCTTCCAGTAAATTCATTTTATTGAGTGTTTTAAAGGTAATAACGTTCGAAATTTTAGAAAATTTCGTAAATGTTTACTTCTTTTCATCTCTGAAATAAGCGTGCTTAAAAAAGTTCATAGCTGACCATGTCAAATTTTATGTTGAAATTTTGCTGGAAAGATGGGTGGGAATTTAATTTGTTTCACATACAATTTTCAAAAATTTGCCATGTTATTCGAAAACATTTCAGTGGTAACCACAAGCATCGCCTGGTAGGTTGGTTTTTTGCTTTTTTGGTGTTATCCTTTCATTGTTCCAGTTTTATTTTCTAGCAGACTAAACACCGCTTAATTATATAAACTATTTATTGCCGTTTAAACTGTTTATATATATATATATATATATATATATATATATATATATATATATATATATATATATATATATATATATATATATGCTTGAATGCCCATCATAATATATTTTTTCAGTTGATTCCGTCACATGTAGGTGTGTGTTTACGGCATTGAGATTGCAGATGAGCTGGCCATGGAGGGCAGCCTTAAGAGTTCTACTGATGGGGGCTGCCTCTTTCTGGGAACTTGCATCTAGGGTCAAAGTAGATATCAATTCCTCTTGGAGAAAGGCCCTGTACATGAATGGTATGGTTGTAACCGTTCTGGTGCTTTTTCAATTGGGGTGGGTAGTAGATCCGAACAGGCGGTTCTTGCTAGGCATTGCAGTGGTCATCTTCGTGCCCAACGTCATATGTCGGGTCTTAAGATTTATCCCCTTTGCCCGAAATGTAGCTTGACCCAAGTCACTCCTGCCCATATCTTGACTTGCATTGGTTGCCAAGATAATTAGTTGTGCTCAAGTGCTGGAGCAGTTTTTCATTGTTTGAGAACATACGAGTTTATGGATTTGGTCAAGATGTTGCTCTACCAAATGTGGGATAAGAAACTACATTTTTGGACAACATTTTCTGAGAATCTAGTAATGATCTTCAAAAACACAAACAGCATCATCTTGCTTCTTTCGCACTGATTGACTTATATAAATTTCCTCACATATTGTCTGGCGAGTTTCTAAAACGTTTCATATACTTAAAAATAAAAATAACTAGGGATATTTTACAATCCTTAATGACTTCGCCATGATTCTTGTTTGGCATAATCCACTGTTTTATTTTTGAAAATACCACGACAAGTTTACATTAGATCACCGGCCACCAATAAGAGTCTGTTTTCAAGCAGAGTTGTGAAAAAGAAAAGTCCATATGCTGTGATAAAACAGGAATATGCAATTTATTATAGTACGGCGTTATTTGAGGAAATTACAAACTATCTGTACATCAATATTTAAAGTTCTCTATATGCATGTGGATCACCTGTCATTTATTCCTTAAGACTTTGTTAAAAAGTGCTGCAGTATGTTGATCCCGGTATGGTAGACGCGCGTCTGATTAGTAGCTGCTTGATAGAAAAGAACAGAAATCGGGTTGACAACCTCCTCCATATTGTTTACGGGACATCGGCGAAGTGTGGCAAAAGATACATGGCCAGAAAAAGAGGAGAGAAGACGAGGGACTTCAACGTCCGAGCTCTCCACCCCCACCCCCCTCATCCTTATGGCTACCGAGTGCTTGCTTGAGTGCGCAGGACTTGCGATTATTAAATCTGTAACAATGGGTAGAGGAAGCGAGATTAGCCAAGTGTAACTTCTAATAGTAATTCGTCTTTTGAGCATAGTGTACCTGAAGATCCACGCAGCTCTTTAGCTTTGATAATGGGGGTTAAGGTTATATATAGGTGGTTTGGGAAGAAATTGTATAGTTTCTGAGGGTGTTATTTTCTTTGGTGGATGATGGAAAAAGACGTTGATGGAATTGTGGAAAAACCGGTATTTTATAAACATTGTATATAAATGGATTCATTCTGTGATATTTTTTTTTTTGTCTTGTTTCAGTCTAACATGATTTAGTGTAATTATTTATGTTTAATATGTTAATCCCTTGGTATTTACCTCGTGGTATTAATTATATGTAATGATTGGTTCTCTCGAGTTTTTTCTCTTATGTACACTACTGGCCATTAAAATTGTTACACCAAGAAGGCGACATACTACAGACGTGACATTTAAATGACAGGAAGAAGGTGCTGTGATATGCAAATGATTAGTTTTTCAGCGCATTTAGACAAAGCAGGCGTCGGCAGCGACACCTACAACGTGTTTAATGCGGAAATTGTTCAGCCGGTTTCTCATACACAAATTGCATTTGAACGTTGTTGCCTGGTGAAAAGTTGTTGTGATGCCTCGTGTAAGAAGCAGAAATGTGTACCAGCACGTTTTTGACTTTGATAAAGGTCGAATTGTAGCGTAACGGGATTGCGGTTTATTGTATCGCAGTATTGCCGCTCGCGTCGGTTGAGATCCAATGACTTAGCAGAATTTGGAATCGATGGGTTCAAGGAGGTAATACGGAACGGAGTGCTGGATCTCAAAGGCCCCCTATCACTAGCAGCCGAGAAGACAGGCATGTTGTCCGCATGGCCGTAATGGATCGTTCAGCCATGTCACGAGACCTGAGTTAAGAATTGGGGTCGTTTGCAAAACAACAAGTGTCTGCATGAACAGTTCGATGACGTTTGCAGCAGCATGGACTCTCGGCTCGGAGACCATGGCTGCGGCTACCCTTGACGCTGCATCACAGACAGGAGCGTCTTCAATTGTGTGATCAACGACAAACTTGGGCGCACGAATGGCGAGAAGTCATTTTTTTATATGAATCCAGGTTCTAAGCATCAAGATGATTGCATCCGTGTTTGCCGGCATCGTAGTGAACGCACATTGGCAGCGTGCATTCGTCATCGTCACCGTCACCGGCCCATCATCTGGCATGATGGTATGGGGTGCTATTGGATACACGTCTCGGTCACCTCTTGTTCGCATTGAAGGTACTTTGAGCAGTGCACGTTACATTTCTGGTGTGTTACGACTCGTGGCTCTACCCTTTATTCGAGCCCTGCGAAACCCTACGTTTCAGCAGGATAATGCACGACCGCATGTTGCCGGTATTGTACGAACCTTCATCGATACGGAAAATGTTCGGCTGTTGATCTGACCTGCACGGAATATAAAACGTTTGGTCCATGGTTGCAGAACGACTGACTCGTCTCCATACGCCAGTCACTACGGTTGATGAGATGTGGCATTGTGTTGAAGTTGCATGGGCAACTGTACCTGTACATGCCATCCAGACATGCTCAGACGTATAAGTGCTGTATTACTGCCAGAGGTGGTTGTTCTAGGTACTGATTTCTCAGGATCTATGCACCCAAATTTCTTAAATTTAATCGTTATTTCCAGTGTAATATATTTGTCCAATAAATATCATTTTGTTATCTTCATTTCTTCCTGGTGTAGCAATTTTAATGGCCAGTAGTGTATATCTTTTAAATCTCATCTTTTTTCGTAAATTTTTTAACCGTCTGTAATCCATTTGTCGAAATATGTGGTTGTTGTTATTGTTATTATTATGATATTTTTGTGAACAAAGATTGAAAAAAGAGTATCAAAAGATTGCTTTTAAAAGGATTTTCCTTGTTCATGTATGACGTTTGAACGGAACCGTATTTTAGGTGTATCATGTTAATATGTTGTTGAAATAGAATTACTGATTCCTTTTTATTATTAATTTCATAGCTCAACATTTGTGTTATACATTTTCTTAAATTAGGGATGGTTTCCTTTTTTTAATTCAGGGGCGTCGAATATTTAAATTTTTATTTTCAATTATGGGTACAAAAATAACCTTAAGCATTAAAATTATAGCGATATTAAATTCATATTTGGAAAAAGCCGATCATCGTTTCGAGCATTTAATCTTTTATTCCAATATGCAATCGATGTGAAAATTTCAACGATAGTATCACATATAAATTTTTATTGTTTAAAACGCCTGTGCACGCGACTCCTGTAAATACTACACTTCATGGCGGACGAGTGGCTAGCGCTCTGGCGTATGGTATCACAGGTTTCGGGTTCGAATCCAGCCGATGGCATGGATGCATATAGTGGTTCGGTCCCCGTAGGTCCCGAGTCGATGAAAGATTAGAAAATAATATGATCGTAGAAAGATTAGTGTTTAATATGATCGTAGAAAGATTAGTGTGGGTAGTGTTACACGCGCCCTTAGCATGTCTTCAAGTGCCCCCTGAGTAGTGCTAAATGAGTAACAGCGGTGCAGCCCTTGCTTTTGTCATAAAGACTGTCTTTGTATTATCAGCTGCATTAGAACAACAATAGCATATTGAGTCTGTGTTTTTTTAAAGAATATTTGATGAAATTTGAGTTTTGTTGATTGAATTTTCTTTGGCATGGTGCTCTAATATTTAATTATAAGACATTGTTCTTGTATAGCCACGACAAAATGCATGTTTTTTCAATACATGGGTGAATAATCTTTTCTTTTTAATAAAGACATCTCCATCATCCCTTAACAGAAAGATGGATCAAAACATTATTCGTTATCTGCCAATCAAATCCCGATCCATTTAATGTTGCAGGCTCATGTGTACTTTTATCTATCTCCAGGAGATCCATTCAATGCTTCCTTTCGCGAAAGCTAATCATTCTGTGGCGATAATGATCTCAAAGATCGGATGGAGAAGAAAAAAGGGCTCCCTTTCTTTTCCTCTCCCCAGAAACCAGTTGTCGGTGACAGTTGGTATTGCAGTGGAGCATAACGCGCCTTTGTTTCCGCACGCTGCCTTTTCTGGTAAGACACTGGCCGCCGAGTACGGCTACTGGAGATGGAGGCAGATAACATAACACGGCGGGGAGGACCAGTTTGGTCTTTGGACATTAACAACTCTGTGTCTGCGGTTTTGATCAGGGTCTCCAAACTTTTTCGGTCGCTGGCCAAAAATTGAAAAAAAAAGAAGTTTGTCGGGCCAAGAAAAATTTTGCTAAAATTTTAAAAACAATACACAAGTATTACAATTCAAATATGTTAATGAGCAGAATGAAATCGAGATTTCATTTTTAAAAGTTCTTTACAGTGAGGTTCGAAGTGAGAACCTCACTATAAGGAATCACAAATGATCATCTGTCAGTCTACTTCTAAAATAATTAATTCTTTCCAAGATTCATAGTTGAAAACATTTGTTCACATATATCAGGTGAAGCAAACATAGCACTGATTTTCTGTCCGTGAGATATTGAATTTAGGAAACCTACTTTCGATATTGATTTGTAAAACTCTAACTTTGGCATATTTAGAAACAACTGCTTCAGATGATTGTTAGAATGTAACTCAATTAATTCAACTTGCAAATCCTTTCCGATTGAAAGCTGTCTGTGCTTGCTATTTCCGTCGATTTAGGTTTTGTAGAACAAAAATAGAGAAAGTAAAAAGATCATCAGTCCTTTGAAAAAAAAGGACGAAAAAAAAAATAATAATGCATCAAAGTAGAAAAGGAGATGGATATATAATATATAAATTTATATTTCTTTTAATTTGCCTCGGACCGGAAAATTAAAATTCTATCCGCGGGCCGCAGTTTGGAGACCCCTGATTTTGATGATGATGTCGTAGGCCTTTTTCAATCACAAACAGTACAGTCCTAGCAATGCTTTCAGAATATAGGTATTTTGCAAGCTTTTTCTAAAATAGCAGGATAGATGGAAGATGCGACAGAATTTCCTCTGATCACATCAGGGCAGGCACTACTGTTTTTTATATCTCTGCTTCGATCTACGTTGATTTTCTTCTTCTTTTTTATGACTCTGTAATGATGGTCTGCTCTTATACTTAGTCTATCTAAAGCAGGTGCGTTGAAAAATGTAAATTAAACGTAAAGAGATTTGACAGTTGACGGGCTTCTTTGAACGGTTATACGCAGAATAAATTATCTGTTTTTTTTTTTTTTTTAACGTCCATACTTTAACTGAAAGTAGGGGTGTCAAATTTTTTTTTGGCTTTTTTAAACAACATTTAAAGAGGTTTTCGGTTGCGCATATAATATACTATATGTTATTATTTTTAAATATCGCTTAACTTTTGAAGTGTTTCACCACTAGAGTGGTAGATGCTTGTTACATATTCAGCGTTGCTCATAAGTTTACTGCAGACTTGCTATACGTTATCCTCATTGTCAGCGGCCTGCTGGCCAATTGGCTAGCTCTCTGGCCTTTGGTACCACAGGCTTTTCAAGTTCAAATCCTGGCGGTGGCAGGGATGTTTGTGAGTGGTTCAAAATTCATGTTAATCCGTAGGTCCCGGTCTAGTTGACCGTAGAGCGACAAACCAAACCTCCTTCCAATATAAAATGCGTAGCTAAACAATCCCGTATCAAGGAGTGCACATTATTGACAAAAGATTCATTGGGTGTAATGAAATAGAAAACGCAGAGTTAAGTAGGTATTTTTCTAATATGTAAATATTTACAAAAAAAAAAAAAAAAAAAATTAAGTTGAATTGTGATCCACTAAAATCAGAATTTTTTCTTTTTTTTTTTTTTTCAACTACCTATCATAGTTTTAAAATTAAATTAACATATGATGAGTGGTGACTCAGTTGTCTGTGTATCCCTGCTATGCATGCCCCATTTTTTTTTTTTTTTTTTTTTTGAGTTACAAATCTGTTGAAAATACGTTCAAACTTGATACAAATTCGGGAATTTCCATTCTGCCCTCATACTAATGATAAAGGGTCAGCAATTTGAAGGAAGGAAGAAAAAGAATTATTCCGTATTTTGAAATGTAATTCTAGAAGGTACTTGCGGTGCGGTAAGTTAATTTCGGTGTAGTAAAGTAAATCATTTTCTTATTTGTGTAGACGTGTAAAAAAAAAACTTCTTGTATAAGCATTCAATTACAAAGCGGAGCCTTACATCCTACGAGATGGTGAATTGCATATGAATTGTGAAGATTATCTTTCCGAAAGTTATCTATGATTACCTTACAAGAAGAAAGAATCGGCAGATAATATTTTTCTCCTAAGGAGAATCGCCATTATAGCATATAAATGTGACGCTCTCGTATTCTAGTGATAATAATAGTGATTTCTCTGATTTTTAAATGTGGCTCTCAATTTTTACGGCGCCATCTAGGACTAGATTTCGTACAACTAAACAATTAAAGTATGTGTAATCATTTAAAGAGATAACGGTAAAGTAGAAGAAATTCTCGGTGTTGAAAATGATTTTTCTGCTTTGGCCAGCTAGACAGTGTCATGTTTAAATCCACGTCCAGACAGGAATACGTTTAAGTCAGCCTCTCTAACCAATTATAAACCGTTTTGTTGGAACCCTCTTTATATGTCGTGTCTCTGCCCTGGTTTTTACCGCATATCAAAGTCATTCTGTTGAATGCCGTTTTCGACCAGCTGTCACTCACAGGCAGAGAACGTGATTTGCTGCTCTCGGTCAGACCAGAGACCTTCGTAGTGAGATCCACTCACCTCTCGTCTGGACGCCGCTTAAGAATAAAGTTAGTTCTACTGGATACTAAAATCTCGCGTTGTCGAACATTAATTAGTTAACTCCCTAGCACTACAGCCCATGGTGGGCCGAGGCCGTCTGGCTGCTGGCAGATTTCGAGACAGGTGATGTTTTCTTTTTACGGAAGTAGTGTTTTCAGTCTTACTCTCAACGCTCTCATATTAGACTGAGGCCTACGGTTTAAAGTGGATTCGGAACCACTACAAACATCCATGGCACCACCGAGACTGGAACCAGAGACCTGTGAAATCGAACTTTGGAGCGCTAATCACTCGGCCATCAGGCCCCAATAGAAAAGTTCACTAATTTAAATTTCTTGACATTTTTGATAAAATTATGGGCCAATTATTTTATCTCATTAATTGACCAATCAGATGATAACAATAGTGGTAAATAATGAACAGCAAGTGCTTTTTAGTCCTTCATTCGATGATTCGGCGTTTTTTACAATCGAGCGCCACAATGCTGGTCACTTGGCCTTCAGGCCCCTGTTTTCAAACACTAGCCAATCAAAAACCTGTCCTCTTGTCCATTTAGTTTTACGATTGGCGGGTATTCTATATCGTGAAATTTTATTTTGATTTAAACTCGCCGTCAATGGTTCTAATGAATAGAAAAGTAATGTAATGAAACTATGTTTTTAAAAAAAAAAAAAAAAAAATAGCATTAAAAAAATTTTTTTTTTTTTTTTTTTTTTTTTTTTTTACCAGAGCTAATTGATTATTTGTTAACGATCATTTCATTTCCGTACTTTTGTTAGATAATTGATTAATATGCTTCTCCACATTGTTCTGAATTCTGAATAAAATACTCTGAATATTTATTTCATTTAGTATTTGTAAGTTAATAAAAAAAAAAAAAAAAAAAAGTTAACCGAAGGAAAACACGAAATTTACTGTGATTTTTATTTGTAATAAATAAAATAGAGGGCATTTTCGTAAACCGCATCGCCAGCCCAGAGTTCGATTTGCTGGTTCTTCTACAATAGAAACACCATGAATTTAGACAATTACAGATATATATTTCCTAATGCAGCTGGCAAACACTTCAACAGGTCTTTGATGCCTCAGAGCAAGCGCTGCACCGACGTTACTCACTTAGGACTACCCAGAAGGTGCGTGTAGCTTGAAGATAAACTACGGACGCGGAGTAACATTACCCCAGCAACGCTCTACGATCCTGTTAAACCGGGACCTATGGTTTAAAGTAGATCCCGAACCACTACAAACATCCATGGTACCGCCGGGACTCGAACCTGAAACCGCCAGAGCGCTAGCCACTCGGCCATCAGCCCCATTTTTTACAAATATATATTAATGTACAAATTTTCACTGCATATTTTTAAAAATAGTGATGTAAACATAGGAGATCCTTTATCTTTTAATTCTTAACAATAATAAATTTGTTACAAGCATCATCTTCACTTGTACCCAAAACATTTGAATTTTACTTTACGGTGGAATCCGAAGCTTTAATGGAATGTTTTTTTTTTTTTTTTGTTTTTTTTTTTTAAATTTCGTGTAACGGTATCTTTTCTTTTGTGTTCCTCCCACCTTTGATCACCTCATAATAAAGATTTTTTTTTTTTTCCTCCTTTGTGACTGCAAAAAGCGCTTTGAATAGAATTCTGCTATTATTGTTTCAACAATGTCCGTGTATTTGTGAAAAATGTGAAACGTGCCTTCATTATTGGTGCTTCTGCTGCATATCTTAGAAAGCATGGCATTTCGTAACGTATTCAATGATCACAATAATAAATGCAGAGGTATCTCTTTAGTTCCAAAATAGGGATTTATTCTGTTTCCTTCTGATCAGTAATCTAATCAATATGCCAGTATTATTCATTTAAAAGTTATTTATTGCAGGATGTGCCCGACTCGTGGCAACGTGCATCGCTGGTGAGCATGAGGGCTGAGGTTCCATCCGCTGGCGGCTTTTGTTTTAGACACTATTTCAAAAACGAGTAGACCCGATGGCGTGTGGGATGTTCACCCGCGTTTTCTTCTATACGACACACAAATGCGGGGTAATTCCCATTAAAGGTTATTATGTTCAGCACCTTGCCTCGTGTTTGATTTGGTTTGGTTTTTCACTCTACGGTCATCTTGTGCACACCAGGGCTAAACAGATCGGGACCTACTTTTAAAGAGGATTCTGAACCACTGACAAACATCCATGTCACCGCCAGAATTCGAAACTGAAGCCTGTGGTACCAAAGGCCAGAACGCTAGGCAATTGGCCACCAGGCCGCCTTGCCTCGTGAATCGGACAACCTGGTGGGAGTTACGGTGTTTTCTCCCGTACGATACGCAAATGCGGGGTAGTTCCCCTGTAAGGCACTGCCCTCATACTTTAGCGATTCGGAGCCAAGTCAGATTTGTACCTACAGATGTTCCATTTCAATAGAAGATCATCACAACTGCCCCCTCCGACCTCCCATGAAACCTCACTGGTTCATTGACTTGATGGTCATTCATTGGCCATTGGTCTAAAATGTTGCTATCGATCCGACCAAGTGGGATAAGAACAACAACAACAACAAAAACAAAAAAAACTTTTTGTAGCGTTGCACATTTTAATTTTTGAGAGTTACAACGGGCATCACTACAATCAGTCGTGTATTCGTTGCGTCGGGATGAAAAGGTTAAAAAAAGAAGAAGAAGAAAAATGTTAATTCAATTCGCATGACAATGTACACAGTACACATAGATCGACCTTTCTTTTAATTTTAAAATTTCTGTACATTTTTTAATTTTAAGAATTGGAGGATCAGAGTTGAAATTACGTATATTTTACATATTCACAGCTTCCAATCTTTGCAAATTGACCGCATTTGGTGTGTAATTTGAATCTTCCACCTGGGTTGAAATTGCTACGGATTCCCAAATCTCATAAATGGAAACGTTATTCCCAGCTCGACAAGAAAGCTCATATTCGGGGATCCTAATTACTACGGATTCTCCGTAGTTACTACGGGAGGAAGGGGGAGGATGAATTACGGATAAAACGAATATGTCTTACTTTTAAAATATATGCAATTGAAGAACTTAGAAAAAATAACTCCAGCCTTTGCTAAAAAAGAGAATTCAATTATAAGCATAGATAAATAAGAGTGTCGCTTTTACAGTTCCACTTTGTTAACAAAAAAAGTATTTGTCTGTGCAATAGGTCTTAAAGGTGTAACCGTGCTTCCTCCTACACACTGGCCCGGCTTGATGGCCAATTTGCTAGCGCTGTCTCCGTTGGTACCACAGGCTTCAAGTTCGAATCCTGGTGGTGGCATGGATGTTGTCCAGTAGTTCGGAATCTACTTTAAACCATAGGTCCCGTTCTAATTAGCCTAAAGTGTCACACTTTAGGCTAATTAGAACTACAAAATAACTTAGAGGTTACAGATTAGGCAACAAAATGGCCGTAGAACGATTAACCAAACCAAACCTACACACCGACATTGCGGCCTGATAGCCAAGTGGCTAGCGCTCTGGCCTTTGATACCACAATTTTTTATTAATAACTTTTTTTATTATGTGCAATTATGAAATGCAATATTTTAAAATTGATGGCGTTTAAGTATGAATCTTACAAAGAAAAAATAAATAAAAGTAGTAAAGTTTTCAGAATTTACGTGTTGACTGGTATGAGTTGAATATTGATTTTTGTATGCCAACTCTTGAATGACAATTAGTAGCATTTACATATTTGGTTGATATTTTTAATAATTGCTATATGAAAGATATCACTAGAGACAACATGTTTGTCTTATGGAAAGTTACGAACTCGTGAAGATTTGAAAAAATAAATAGAAAGTTTATCTATCGACAAAATAATAATAATAATTTTCGTTTTTTATACGTAGTTGTACAGATTTCTTTTGAGATCTGGGTCTGTCAATATGAGATGGTGACTCAACCTTGAATGAACCGACTCCTTGATTTTTGTTTTTGAAGGACTCCATAATGCATGCAAGGTCGGTAACTGGCAAGAGGTGAACGAATAATAATGCGCACTTTTTTTTTTCACCATTTAGCGAAAACTGTTGAAAACATTGTGTCTCAATGAGGAACGACTTATGCCCACATAAGATAGGTCAGTGACATAACCTTCTGGGTCCCAAAATGGACTTGATTTTTCTTTCTCTTCATTCCTGAAGGTCTCTTAATAATATATGGAAGAAAGAGAAATGATTAAGAGATTGCAACTTTCCCTTTATTTAGCTGAGTTTCACAACCATTTTTTTTTTTTTTTTTTTTGATGACGATGCGTCGAGACAGTTCAGTGACATATAACCTTCAAGATCTCATGATATACATTTCTGTGATTTGTTTCCTTTTTTTTATCTGAAGGACTCCTAAAAAAAAAATTGACGACATGAAGAGATCGTAGTTTTTCCTACGTTGGGCAAAATTATTGCATACAATTCTTGCTCGGTGACATAATCTTCAAGGTTCTTTAGAATGGACTCTCTTTTTAGAAAAAAAAAAAATTACTATATATAAATATAAAGGACTCGTAATATGTATAAAAAAATCGCCAGTTTCCTTTATTTAGTTATTGCAAACATTTTTTGCATAATGCCATCAACACAGGTCATTGCCGTCAAAAAGACTTTTGAAATAGTCATAGACTTCATGTATTACTCTTCCGTTACTTATTTTTTGTACGTATAGTAACAAGATAGTGACCATGGTCACAGTTTTTTTTCTTTATTCAGTTGTTTAGATATACAACAGTAAATAATATCATCATGATAACTGGCTCGACAGCCCGTTGTGGGCCTTCTTTAAAAGATCCAGCCAGGCTGTTCTCTTCTTGGCCGTGGACCTCCAGTTTTTTGATCTTAATACCATTAAAATCAGTCTAAACAGTCGACCCATCTCTTTTTCTGTCTTCCCCTGGGTCGCTGTCTAAAAGGGGATTCCACTTTCCATTCTCACCGGCCCATCTCATTCTGTTCAGTTTAATAAATTTTAGAATTTCAATATCTCTAAAAGTTTGTAAAGTTCAAAATTAATTAAGAGCCATTTTCCATTGTCATTGATAATGAATAATATAAACTTTTACAATTTGCTAGCTTTGAACATGATTTACTTTTGAACAACTGCATTAAGGAGCCTAGTGGCCCTAGCAAATAACGCTCTGAAGCTCGGTACTACAGGTTCCGTGTTCGAGTCTCGGCGGTGCCATGGATGTTTACAGTGGTTCGGAATCCACATTAAACTGTAGGTCCCAGTCTAATTAGCGTCAAGTTAGTGATAAACAGTAAGGTGGCAAGACGGGCAAATTGCTTTCTGCCCGAGCAGAGAGGCTGTAAAGGTGAAGGAAAGTACATTAAAGGCCAGACATTTATTATTACAAAATAAAGTAAAATTTATTAATCCTTATTTAATAAATTTAAGTTACTAAAGGGATAAATTAAAAAATGTGTATCAAGATTTTGAACCTATTCATTTGTATGAAAATATATCGCATCTGGTAGTAATAGTGATAGAAATAGTTACGCACAGATAATCTCGATGTTAGGGACTTGCGCGATTTCTGGTTCATGAATAGGTATGCACAAAATAAAAAAGGGAATTCCCACTGCCACCCATGTGTCACTGGGACATTTTTAGATTCACTTTGTTAGGAATTCCTGATTCTTGAATAGGTTTAAAAATTATATCAAATATCTGAATACCAATCGCTGATCTAAATACCAGACTATCAGAAAGAAAGCGAAACCCTTGTTTTGCGGATTCTCCATGAGTCACTGTTATCTTACTTTTTGTTTCATCGGATCCGCGATTAGTCGTAAACCCAATCAGTTGATCGTGGAAATTAGATAATAACATGCCTAGTAATAGAAAATATATTAGTGAGAATGAAAACGAAAAAGAAAGAAGTTTGATGGAGTAAAAAGACCTAAAAAATAAGTCAATACTTTAAGAGTGAGGAAGAAACAAATGAACAGTGCCGCGGAATGAGGAAAATTAGTGATAGTATTGCAGTCCCCAACACATTGATCCGAACCACCACAGTTCTGTAATAACGATACACATAATCAAAACCAAAGTGAAGTGACTGAAACTGACTTGAAAAAATGACATCTTCGTCATACATTATTGATAATGGCCATTTTAAAGTACGAAATGAACAAGTGAAACGGTTTGTGATCGAAAATGGGCATTGCAAACCTAAAGTCACTTTAGATAGTACTTTATTAAAACTTAAAAACGATGATACTTTGCATTGAGGGGCCTCCTTTCTCAAAATGTGCCACGAGTCTCAGATATGCAAAAATGACAGTAGAGCGGCAAACCAGATCAATACCATGACACCAAATTTTATCATTTTCACTTAAAAAAAATTTCCATTCACTTTAATTGCACAAAAAACAAATGTTTGTTTACTTTTAGAATAATCAGTTACCACACTATATATATATACCAATGTAATATAATACTAATGTAAAATACCAATATAATACTAATGTAATATATATTATTATATTATACTGAATATACCAATTTCTTAAGATAACCTTCATTCACAAAAAATCAAAATCTTTCTTAATTACATAGATATGCCATACATTGCAAATGGATTGAAAAAGTTCCAATAGTATGAATTCAAAAATATGTATTATGCATTAAAATGAAAAGGGGGAACTGATATATTGATAAATCCGTCTATTCACCGCAGACGAAGGAAAAAAAAGAGAATTCCGCGGACTAACAATAGAGAGGACATCTTTGCACGACAGCTTCTCAGTTGAGTAGCCTTCCATTATCGTGAACGAGGAACACTGTCTCCAGTTTCACAATGCGTCTGGCGGAGGCCGAAATCCACTCCATAAAAAAATGGTGCTTGCGAAAGAGATCTTCGGCTTTTTTTTTTGTCTTATCGTTGGAGAACTTTTTATCTGAAATGATATATTCCCACCAATATGGAAGCCTTGTTTGCGAACTAGCATATTTGTGATGAGAGTTAAAGGTTGATATTTTAGCTACCAGATTAAAGCAGCTAATCTGGCACTATTATTGTAAAACCAGTTATAATCGAATAATTTTTGTACGCCAAAAATATGCAATCGTTTTTCATTTTATAAGTCTTATTTTCAACGTAATGTTTTTTTTTTTTTTTTTTTCCCCATAAATAAAATTATTTTTTTAACACCGTAAAAAAAAAAAAGTTATGTGAAAATTTATCAATAACCAACTTTTTATTTAATCTTTAAATGCACATTTTTGTTGAATGTGGTGATATTTAGTTCAATTTTTATACTGATAGTACAAATTTTGGGCGATATATGAGTGTATTCGCCTTTGAGGATGTAGAGTTAAATTCTGCGTATTCTGCAACTTTGAAATAAATACGAAAGTAGAATTTTTAGCCTCCGAAAAATGGTGAACATAAGGTGAATATGGTTGTTGAAATGTCAGAATTTGGAGGAGATGTTAACTCAAACATATTATTTATTTTCTACAACACAAAGCAGACTACTAATTAACAACGCCATGACTAACTTCTAAATATTTTAAACGATGGAACACTACGGTTGCCACACATCTCGAGTAAAAGTTATTTAATAATTAATTTAACTACTCTGTATAGTTCTTGTGCGAATTCGTGGTGGATCCAGTTTATTTAAACATTTTTCTCCACGCTATATAGTTCTCGTGTTACGTGGATTCTTCCTCTAATCAAAGTCACCAGTCTAATTAATTATTTTCTTGAATTTCTAATATGCATATATTCAAGCATGGAAATAGAAAGTATTCGTTCGTTAATATAAGTTGATTCAAAAGAGCTTGCGCGTAATGTATTACCGGGCGAAGATCACAGCTATTTGCTAATCGTATTTTTAAAATTAAGCATGTTTTTTGGGTGATTTTCATAAAATATATTTCATAATAAAATTATTTGCCGTTGACTAATGATAGCCAACGAGAATTTTTATGCTAGGATAATAAATACATATAAAACTTAATCTTTCAGAGTTCCTGTTTGGAATAAATTAGAAAACATTGCATAAAATACCTTTCTAATGCTTAAGTGTTTATATATCATCAATAGCATAACACTCCAGAGTGAGTCAAGGGTTTCTTTTTGAAGAGATTTCCATGCATTCTTTTGGGTGACAGTGGTCTTCCAATTCTTACCCTCTTGCACAACAAAATCTTTTCATCTACGTCTATCCATCTCAACTTGGATCGTCCTCTTCCTCTTTGCCCCTGTGGATTTGCCAAAACGAGGGTTTTTATAGCGTTTCAATCAATCATTCATTCTAAATACATGAGCAGCCCAGTTTAATATATTGATCTTCATTAAATATCTGGGGTTTTTACAGCATTTATATATTTCTGCGTTGTACCGTCTTCTCCCACAATCACTTTCCCCAACACCTGCAAGAATAGCCCTAGCTCTGCAAAATACCCAAATGGGCCTTATCGGATATTGCCAAAGTGCAAGTTTCAGAGCCATAGAACCAAAATAGGTCTAATAAGGATTTTATATAATAAGAATTTAGTTTTTCTGCTTATGAACTGTGATTTAAACAGATGTCTTAACCCATAAAAGACCTTATTGGCAGACACAATTCTGTTTTTTATTTTAGTTAAGATATTATTTTGAAAATTAATTTTTGATTCTAAGTATTTAAAATTAAGTGCAAATTCAAAAGTGTATGCGCCTAGGGCAGGGGTCGGCAACCTTTTGAGTCGGAAAGAGCCAAAAATTACAATTTACAAAAATTTCAAAGTTTTTAAAGAGCCACAAAATTTTTTGCCAACAATAAATAGTACTCATAAATAAAGTTTTTTGATAAAAAAAAAAAACTAATCTAGTTATTCATAAAAAAAATATCTATTTATTCATATACACTACTAATGTGTTTTTCACAACAAATTAGATAATATATATGACATTATTAGATAATTACTTATTATTTAAGTAAAACAATTAAACATTTACTTACAACACTAACTTGTATTTCAATAACAGACAATTGAGCAAACAAATTCAAAGGGAGCGATGGCTTTGCCTTGGTTTTAAAAAGTTTGGATAAATTTGGCGCATAACTTGTTGTTTCAAGTTTCAAACACGACTCTAAATTTTCATTCGTTAGTTGACTTCTTACTTTACTTTTAATTATATTCATGCAAGAGAACGCTTGCTCGCACGAATATGTCGATCCGAAGATAGTCAGCACTTCAAATGCCAACTTCTTCACCTCACTGCAGCAATCTGGAAGACTATTCCATGCGTCGAATATAAGTGCCTCAACTCGCGGCATTTCTTTTTAAAGCTGTTCACTTTTGTCACGTTACGTACATGCATGTTTAAACGATTTTTAAAATTTTTTTTTTTTTTTTTTTTTTTGATAAAATAAATAATATTTGCGTTTGGAACTAAAGAGCCGCAACTTCACATCCAAAGAGCCGCAGGTTGCCGACCCCTGGCCTAGGGTAATATTGGGTGTTTCCTGACAAATATTTCTTGAGGAAAGCATATATTACTTATTCTCTTATGTTTATGTTTAGATGCAAAGTCCTTGGAGCCAATTCAAAAACTCGAAAAGCTTCCTTTATATATAATGATCCGGCTGTGGTTATATATATAACCACAGTAGGATCATTTTTATGTTTTGATCTTTCCTCAAAATTTGAAGTCTTCTTAAAAAATAACGATATAATGACTTTTTAACGCAAAATTGCCATAGGGTAAATGCAGTAAATAGATAAAAATAAGGACAGCCCAAGGTCTGAAAAAAAAAAAAAAGGCTAAGGACGGCCCGCGGTCCATAATCTGTACGTCAGCTTTTAATTAATGCATTTAATGGACACATAGGAATCGGATTTCTGACTCAGTTCCGCGATGAATTCACCTTTAATGGATATGACCCGTCGACGCATTTTGAGAGAAAGAAAAATAAACGAATCATTATTAATAAATTGTTTGCAGTTCATTGAGCGGCAAAGTGTTCCGCTATGATATACAGTAATCTCCGCTAAATACATAAACATTTAACCCATTAATCATCTTTGAAGGTTAATATATGAAAAAAAAAAGTGAAATATTGGCATCTGAAGCTGCGATATTTCGTTAAAAAGTGGAAGTCAATTAAAATCGATTTAATATGCTTCCCATTCAATAGAATGTTAAGTTACCAACTCTCGGATTGGCTATGCCAGTAGAAATCCAGTTCAATATCTATTGTTTCATACATGTTTCGCTTAAACGAATTCAATTTTAATGTGTTTAAAGATTACTTTAATTAAGTTGTATTATATGATATAATAATTTTAATATTCATGCTTCTTAAACACAGGTAAATAAAAAAAAAAAAAAAAAAAAGGCATTATTTAAACACAATTAATACCACATTTTTCTTGTTTTATTTTCAACATAGTGAAATAAACCAAAATTCTGTTTTAGTTATATATTAATTAATTTCGAGTTTTTGAATTGGCTTTGCATCTAAACATAAACCAGGAAAAAACCGAAATATATGCTTTCCTCAAAAATATTTGTCTGGATACACCCAATGTTACATTAATCGCTTACACTTTTGAATCTGCACTTAGTTTTAAATACTTGAGATCTGAAATTAATTGTCAAAATAATATCTTACCTGAATTGTGTCTACCAATAGGGCTTTTTATGGTTAAGGCATCTTTAAAATCACAATTCATATGCAGAAAAAATTAAATTCTTGTTATATAAAAAAAAACCCTTATTAAATCTATTTTGGTCTAGGGCTCTGAAACTTTGGCAAGATCCGATGAAGCCCATTTGGGTCTATTTGAGTGTAAGATTTTAAGGGCTATTCTTGGAGGAGTAAAGGAAAGTGATTGTGGCAGAAGACGGTACAACGCAGAAATTTATAAATGCTATAAAGACCCAGATATTATAAAATAGATTAAGATCAATAGATTAAACTGGGCTGCTCATATATTCAGAAAGAATGATTTATACTCTGTGAAAAGGCTCGTTTTGGCAAAGTCACAGGGACAAAGAGTAAAAGCATGACCCAGGTTGCGATGGATAGACGCAGTTGAGAAAGATTTTGCTGTATTGAAAGTTAAAAACTGGAGGACCCTTGTCACCCAGAGGAATGTATGGAAGTCTCTTCAAAGGAAAGCCCTGCCCACCCTAGGGTTTCGTGCTATTGATGATGATTATGAGATTTAATTTAAAAAATAATTATTCTATTGAATAAATATTATTCACATCGTTTGGATTTCATATTGGCGTAAACCTTATTGCACACCTCGATCCTTTTTAAATTCCTACTATTAGTTCACACTCTCCCTCTATATATCTTGTTCAAATTTTCAATCGTTCATAAAACACTTTTTATTCATCCACTCAAGTTCAAATACATTTTTTTGGACTAGTAGTGGATGACACTTGATGCTAATACTTTTTTCAAATATTAATTCACTCATTAAATTTAATTAATTTTATTTTAGATTTAAGTTGCATGTATCTAATAATAGATGGTGCCAGATGTAAAAGAAAAATTTCAACTTTATTTATAAAGGACTTTTCTACAATATAGTGAAAACAAAGTAAGAATTGACTTCAAAAACATTTTATTTATATTACTTGTTAATGATTAAATATCCAACTAGTTTTAATGTTTTATTCAATTTAAATGAACAACGTATCAAATATTTTAGTGTCTATAATATTGGTATTGTTATATTCATTTTTAAATCGTATTTAATAAAGATGATATATTAAGAGGTCCTGGTATTTAAAAATTCTGAAGAAAAGTACTGCTTTTGGTTAATATTAACAAGGAGACCTGTACGCTATCAGCTAATCGACTAATTGTGAGTTAGCAGACAGTAACGGATGGGCATTTTCTGTCCATGAGAACTTTTGAAAGAGCTTGCGGAAATACTTTTAGTCAAACAGGATGACACAGCTCCGTGTTAAAAGAAGTAATTAATTTATTAATGTCATCCAACTGCGGTCTGTGTGTGCAGTTCACATGTTACTAACCATAAGATGACATATTTATTAAATGAAGGGCTTATATATATATATATATACATACATAATACGAGTCGTTTTCTTTGAAAGTGGTTAAGTACATTTTATATTATACAGAGATATTTAAGGATTTTATATTTCAATGGTTTGAAAAATAATGGTATATGTTAATGTGCTCATTTTATGTTTTTTAAATATTAAACTGATTTAAGTTTATAATGGGATCATTTTTTAAAGTATTAGTCAAAAGAAATGTATAGTTTTAATGGTCTCAAATGGACTTGCACAACTTTCAATATCAACAAAATGTGAAAAATTATACATTTAGGAAATATATATGGGATTTCAATTGAATCATTCATTGAATTTCGAATAGTATATATTATAAAATGCACACCTTGTTATAAAATTAACAATTAAGAATTTTAGAAGTAATCATACTTTTTTATTTTCAAATCAAGTGAACAAACATAATACACTGCTAATAACGATATCAACTCTAGCTTCTAAAATTCTTGATAATTAAGGAGGGGGAGAAAATACTGATTACTGATTGAAGGTTTCCTCTTTATCAAAACATACTAGAATGGATGAAATTTATAACACAAATTTGTTGAAAAGTAATGTTGATAAAAGAGAAGAAATAAATGGAATAATAGCAGAAAAATAAGAAAACATGAACACTAAAGTTGCATACTAAGTTTGCATGTTGCAGAACGTCTGCCAATCAGAAGCCTGAGAGGTTCAGATCAAGTTTCTGATTGGCTGATATTCTGAGACGTGGGATCTGAGTATCTGGTGGGAATCAAGCATAATTATGAAATAAAATTTTCTTTTAATGATTCTGTACTCATAGAAGGTATAAATTATGAATGAATCTAGAATTTATTTTGACCAGTAAAGTCAAAATAAGTAATATATATATATAAAAAAAATTAAAGTCAATTCCTATTTTTTTTTTTTTTTTTTTTTTTTTCATTCTGTTGCAGAAAGTCCCTTATAAATAATTTTCATTCATTTTTTAAGTTTATATGACGCCATCTATTGGTAGATACATGCAACTTAAATAAAAAAAAAAAACTAAAATTACTTAATTAAATTTAATGAATGAATTAATATTTGAAAAAAAACTGTATTAATATCAAGTGTCATCCACTATGACAAGTTAAAAAAATGTATTTGAACTTGAGGGGATGTATAAAAAGTATTCTATTAACGATTGAAAATTTGAACAAGATATATATATATATATAGGGAGAGTGTATAGAAGGAATTGAATTAGAGAACAAAATTTATAAAGAAAACGGAAACCTCGTAACTCTGTATTCGCATAAGTCGGATTATTACTGTATTGATTTTTCATTCGTAATCAAACCCTTATTTACCATTACCTCGTATTAATATTGTTCCGTGATCGATTTTTTTGTTTTGTTTTGTTTTGTTTAATATGTATAAAAAAACCCAGAAGAATAGTACTTATGATTTGAGAACCTGATAAAAATAAATTATATTGAATCAGAATTCTGTAAGTATTGCTTCCATTTCCAAATTGCTACTGTTAAAGTACTATCAAAAATTCTATAACCTAATTTAACTGAAATATTTTGGCATATTGTCGTAGCAGCTCTGCTCACTTTATGGAAAACAAAATACATAAAAAATTTTGTGTTTGGTTTATAAAAATAGGACATTTATGTTATAAATGTCTAAAATCGGGTCAAATATGACTAGTTATAAGTTTTCCCTCTTTGTCTTAGGTAGAAGTAAAAAAAAAATAAAAACGCATATTTTTGTAAAAGGACACTGAGGGAGAAAAAAGAAAAAAACGATAAAATTTTTATAAAATCTGATTTGAAAGTCAATAAGTATAGGCTAATAAAAACACTGGGGAGATTTTTGAAAGCCGTGTGCTTAGAATAAATTTTATACATTAAAATAATTTAAAATCCGTTTCATAAATAAATATTTAAGTAAGCATTTTGCAGGCCAGCCATTTTTATGCCTGACTCGTAGCTCAGTGGTAACGTGCGCCGCTGGTGAGCACGAGGGCTGATGTTTAGTTCGTTGGCGGTTTTGTTTTAGACACTATTTCAGAAAGGGAGGAGACTCGATGGCGTTTGGGATGCTTGGCATCTTGCCTCGTGAGTCGGACTGCCTGGTGGAGTTTTCCGGTTTTCACCCATACGATATAAGTGTTAAAAGATGAGTTTTATATAGGCTTTTTTTTATTTCACTTGGTAGGCAGCAACATCTAGACTAAGTCCAAGAACCATGTGGTCTCATGGAAGGAGAAAAAGGGGTTCAGCTTCTGTCATGAAAGGAGCACCGTTAAATAGAAGTCTGACTTGGCACCATGTCGCTGAATGAGAAGGAAGACGGTTCTTTCCAGAAGGATTTTAGGGGAGGAATACCCCGCATTTGCGTATCGTATGGGAGAAAACTCGGATAATTCCCACCAAGTAATCCCGCACACGAGGCAAGATGCTGAACTTCATATAGGCAGTCGCATTTCCTCATTTCTTGAAACAGTGTCTACAACAATTCTCCCAGCGGATGGAACTTCAGCCCTCATGTTCACCAGCGTTGCCGCTGAGGCAAGAGTTCGGACGGATTTTTTTTCTTCTTCAAAGTTTGGCCATTGGCCATTTATATCGCGTATTTATAGTAGATTCAGCGTTTCTCTGTGTGCACCATAGAAATGTCTGCAACTATATATTCACAAGAAGGAAAAGGGATAGAGAAAGCTTACTAAAAAAAAAAATAATTGGCTAATTGCGATAAAAGGCAGAAAACACTAACACAGCCATACTAGTGATCGCAAAGCATTTGTTAGCTTAGCGATCATTGGTATGGCTGTGGTAGGCAGGTAGATCATTGGTAGGCAGGTTTCTTTAACGTGCGATCTTAACATCTGACGGGATTAGGTTAGGTTTGTCGCTCTAAGGTCTAATTAGCCTAAATTAGTGCTCTCTCTCGGTATAATTAGCCTAAATTGTGCAATTTTTGCACAATTTAGGCTAATTAGACCGGGACCTACTGTTTAACGTGGATTCCGAACTCCTGTCAAACATCCATGCCACCGCCAGGATTCGAACCTAAAGCCTGTGGTACCAATGGCCGGATTACTAGCCAAATGGCTATCAGACTGCCATCTGGTGGGAATCTAGTATAAATTTTCATCGAATTTTCGAGTTTCATTGAATTGATGTAAGCATTAGAAAGATAAGACTAAAAGAAGACAAATATAATACTTAATCAAACACTAAGTCACCTGAAATTTAAGAATAAAGGCTTATTTTTTGGCTTAGAAAATTAAATCGGAATTTTATAGTGAGAAAAGAAACGTTTTCTTAGAAAAAGGTAGCATTGACTTAAGGTAGTTGTTCATTGAAATAAGATTTTTTATTTAATCTGTCATTTTTATGTATTTTTATTGGTATGAACTTTTTTTTTATCCCAATTAAACATTTAGCATGCTCTTAAAAAAAAACACACTTCTTCGAAGAAAGATCGCATTGTTTCAAACGATACGTATTAGAAGCACAAAATAAAAAGTTTATCTCTGAAATGGGAGCTTTATATTTTATAAGTGGATTCGATCGAACCCTAAAACTCCACGGTTAAATGATTTTTCATGAATTAACGATGCAAAAATAATACTATTTTCCTTGAAATTTTTATTTAGTCTAAACTGGAATAAACCAAGGTCATCTATTATTGTTGTTGTTAAAAGAAATAACACAATATCGTCCTGAATTTCGTAACCAATAGCCATTAAATCGTAACGTTTCACCTCCCTCCCTCCCCCTTTTCTCTCTCTTCCTTTTTCCCGAGTCTGATCAGGGTTACAGTTACTGAGTGCATCTAATCCCATCCAATCGTCCTACTTCTCAGAAAAGAGAACTTATTCCAAATTCACTCACCCGATTTTCTCAGAATAAACAACGGCGAATTTGAGAGCTGCGTTTGTTGAATGCTGCTAAAGATCGAGCGATTGCACGTTCCGGGGTAGATTCAGATATCGCGCGAATTTATTTTTGTTGAATAGCTTTCGAATATAAATTGTCTCAGAATAAATTATTAACAAGTAATATTAAAAAAATTTTTTTAAAGTCAATTCCTACTTTTTTTTTCACTTTATTGCAGAAAGTCCTTTATAAATAATTTTCATTCATTTTTTTAAGTTTATCTGGCACCATCTATTGGTAGATACATGCCACTTAAATGTAAAAAAAACTAAAATTAATTAATTAAGTTTAATGAATGAATGAATATTTGAAAAAAAAAACTGTATTAACATTCAGTGTCATCCACTGCAAGTTCAAAAAAAAAAAATGGATTTGAACTCGAGTGGATGAATAAAAAGTATTTTATGAACGATTGAAAATGTAAACAAGACATTTATAGGAAGAGTGAGCTAAGAGAAGGAATTGAATAAAGTGAGAAGCATGTGCATTAAGTCGGGAATTCCAAGTCTCCGGCGACTTTCAAAACTGCAAACTGGAGAAGTTGGTATAGATATACGTGATAGGTGATACGATCAATCACGTGATAGGAATAGGCCATAAAATCATATCTTTTCAAGCAGTAGTTCGTATTGTTGGCGCAAGTAAAAAGGAAAGATTTTGAAAATTGTACGTGGCAGTTGGGGGAGATGGTGTTTGCAGCATACATTTGAAGAGGTTTTAATGAATTGTTGAGAATACACAGGCGTTATCAGTGAATCTAATAAATGTAATGCATTGAAACATTTAATTAGTTATTCACTATCAACACGGACTGCGAAGCCATAATCTCATTCGTTTACCAATAGTACTTGTGATTCATCGGTCTGAATGCATGCTGTTGACATGCTATTAGACTCGTGCTTTACTTTACGTCATGAGGAAGGGCGAGTCCCTATCCTATGGATAAAAGCAATCAACGAAGCAACCTAAGAATTGTCTATATGGCTCTTGACGTTTACTTATCATCATGGAGATTTGGTTTGATGATTTGTCGCTCTACGGTCATTTTTACCACACTTTAGGCTAATTAGATCGGGACCTGCAGTTTAACGTGGATTCCAAAACCACTCACAAACATCCATGGCACCGCCAGGATTCGAACCTGAAGCCTGTGGTACCAAAAACCAGAGCTCTAGCCAATTGGCCACCAAGCCGCTATCATGGAGAGTAATCGGGATGCTGTCTCCGATCACAATTAACTTGCGTACACCTAAAACAAATAGCGACTAGGTGTGTATGCCCTCGTTACAGGCTCAATAAGAACTGACCACATAAAGTTGCTAAGATTATTAGCAATGAACACTTCAACTTCGCAGAACTGGTTGAAGGCATAAAGAACAGTGCGAAATTAGATGAGTTTCTGCAAAATTTAACAGTTGCCATTCAGACGGCATGCACATCTTCAAAGGGAGCGATATTTCAAGAGCATCTGAGTGTCCATGGTGGCAAGATGAGTTGACAGAGGTAAGAAAGTCCTTACCGAATGAAGAAGATTCCAAAGGTGCAAGGCATTCAGACGCAAAAATGAAAAGAAAAAAAGACACAGTATTGGTTTCCTAGGTTATGGTAAATTTCATCTTCATTGGCGCGGCTGCCCCATGGTGGACCAAGACCGTCTGCCTCATTGGCAGATTTTGAGATGCTATCTTTTTACTGGGTAATATTATCAGCCCTACCTTCTACAGTCATATTAGGCCAGGACCTACGGTTTGAAGTGGATTCCATGGTAAATCTACCGTCGCATATTATTAACGCAAAGTGACATAAATTTGCTCTGGTGCCATCGAGTCCTGGGGTGTCAATGGATGTTTGTAGTGGTTCGAAATCCACTTTAAAACGTAGGCCCCGGTCTAATATGACTGTAGAGCGTAAGGCTGACAACCCTACCCTGTAAAATACCGAAAACAACCAACTACCCAGAAAACAACTTATCTTGAAATCTGCCAATAAGGCAGACGGCCCACCATAGGGCTGTTGCGCCAATGAAGTAAAAGAAGAAGATTATAAAACAAATATCACACGAAAAATTACTTAACTTAAAATTAGTTTAAAATTTAGTATGATGTTCTAAAATCGCAGAATGCGACGCTTTTACGATTATTTTTTATATAGACTGTATATCAGACATGCATTGACCACAGACCATATGTGGCTTGCTATTGCTTTTCCAGCATTTGTCTTCATCGTACGTCTATTCTTACTTAAAAATGTAATTTGTTTGAAAGGTTTTGATTTTGATAGGAGATTAAAAATAAGGAACATGATTTGGATTTACTGAATTAAAAAAAAGTAAAGATTTAAATATTAGGAAAAATAATAATTTAGTGTTTTCTAATTTATTGCAAAACTAAGATATTGGTACTTCTGTGAAATATAACTTAGACGCAGGGTCTCTATTTATTTGAAAGCATTTAAAAATCTGTATGAGTAGACGGATCAGGGATTGGAGCATTACGTTTTCATGCCCGGCTAGAAATGTGAATTAGTTCAAAGCTGTACATAATTAAAAAAAATCTAAATATAACATCGCGTAGAGGAAATATTCTTGTGGTAGGGGATGGTCGGGAGGTGCTAGGGAGGAAGTTGGCGTAGAATCCGACACTCAGTTCTAGCTGTTATATCTCGGGGTCCAGACGTGTTACAGGTGTGATCAAGGGCTCATATGTAAGGTATATCTGCGAGATTTACCTGAATATTAGAAAATAAAATAAAAATCTATAGGTGTGAAATCTTTGGTGAACTTTCAGCACTTTAAGGGGTTACGATTTCGCCAAAACCGAAATATTTTGTAAATGCAGCGGTCATTTTGTTTGTTTAGGAGGGGGCTTGGCGTGGGAAAAAATCGGAAATAATTGAACGGAACCCAGAAGTGCAGAACTCCCGTCCTTTAGTATTCTGACCCATTGCTTCATGAATTTCTTGGGTTATTGAACATTGGTATACTCCCACGTGTATTCGTCCAGCAAAGTATGTTCATACATGAGAAATTGAAACTCGTGAAGGATTTCAATTCTTCTTATTTTTTTTTTTTTTTTTTATAATTTTCATCAAAATTATCCTTATTTGACAATAGCAATTTTTTTTTGAACTGAAGTAAAATCAGTTTTATTATCGTAAGAAATAATCACCCCTTCACGTTTGCATGATAAAGATTATTATTTTTCACGAACTGTAATTTAGTACCATTCTGTTTCGGTAGTAATTCTGTCCCTTCCTCTTCTGACAATGTCAAGCGTTGCTCATCAAACATTCCCGTTTTCAATTTTTGAGATACAATTTAATGAACACAAAAAAATGATTAGTATCAATGAAATCACGATTCGTGGCCCAGTAGTAATAGGTAGTGTTCAAGAGAGCTCAGTCTCGCAACCTCTAGTGGCATTCATTGCTGCCACTACAATCAGAAACGAGGAGATTGCAGCAATGTTATATACTTGTCTTGTATTGGCAATTAGGTTGTCTGGATTGGTTTGGGCTTTGTCGCCTCTACGGTCATTTTGTGCACACTTTTAGGCGAATTAGACAGGACCTAGAGTTTAACGTGGATTCCAAACTAATCACAATCATCCATGCCGCCGTCAGGATTCTAACCTGAAACATGTGGTACCATTAATTGATCATCAGGGATGCCAGATTTATGGCGGACCTGCAAATGTGGAAGAGTTACACCTTAAGGCATTTGCATTCCCATTCTGTCGGTGAAATTTCTGGAGCTGTTAAAAACATTATGATGGCAAGATATATTTCTATATTCACTTTTTGTTTTATTTCATCTTCATATGTTCAATATATTTTCATCTTCATCGGATAAGGAAATGTGTTAATGTGAAGGATTTTACTAAATGTGTGTGTGTCTGGACCTATATCTGGATTAAAAGAAATTATGGACCACCTCATCATATGTCAAGAGAAAATGGGTTTAATTATGATGAGCCTATTTTATGCATTAAATATTTATTGCATTTTTAAGTTACTTTTCGGTGGACAAACGTCAAAACTAATAAAATAAAAAACCTCGCAGAAATTATCTGCCGCTACTGAGGAAGTTCAGGTCAGTGTTAAGAGAACGCTGCTGCGGTAGGTGGTGTCATATATACAAAAGAAGTTGTTACAAACTTTATTTTGATGAACCACTTGTTAGGATTTTTTTTTTTTTTTGCTCTTATTTTTGAAAATGATGAGAGATAAAGATACAGAATTTAAAAACATTTAAACTGAAAAAAATATTTCATGTATTGTTTTCTTATTTATTGTAAACTAGATACGAATTTTTATCAATGGTGTCTAGTTTTTCGTGGCTATGTTATTTATTTCCATCCTGTTGAGTCCAAATTTATTGGTTATAAAAATATCAGCCATGGGCAAAATGATTGTTTCAGGAATTATTTATAAATTATTGGATTAAAAGAGGTGATGTTCCAGCTGTTGATAATGCACGAAAATACGTAAAAACATATTTGTGTGTGTGTGCGTTAGAAAACTCCTTTATCTGTTTGTGTTGGGTGCGCGAATATAATTAGATTATTTGTCATTTTTACGTTTATATGCGTCACAATTTTTTTTTCCTCTTTATTTAAATGAGCAAACAATAAGCAGGTGTTTGCTGTCACTGTATCATTACGTCGCGGTTTCACTTCTGTGCAACGGAATGAAATTTAGAATACCCGCGTCGTAATTAAATTTTTTTATCGAAATGCAATTATAAATCTTTATAAGTCTACTATTGAATTAGTAAAGTAATTGTGGTACATTAATTTTTCTTGATTTTCTGTGAACTTTTCAAGTGTTTTTAACATTCGAACGATGGATTCAACTTCAAATAGAAGAAAATTAAAAAACTGTTCGAATTTCAATGTGTTTTCTAAAAAGTGTTCTAGATTAGCTTAAATTGTGTATTTTATAAGTGTTTTAATAGCGTTGCGGTCTATTCCTTATTCTTAGTTTTTTAGCAAATATTTTATACCCTTGAAAAGGAAACATAAAGTGTCACGTTTGTTTTGAGTAATTATATACCTTGTTTTTGAATAATGGTGATTGTGAATGAAAATGTGAAATTCATTTTTTGAAATTAGCTATAAAAACAAGCCAAAAAATTTTTTTTATATTATCATATAAAAATTATCATGAAAAATAAAAGGCAGTCATTGTTATTAGAAACACACACCTCAAAACAATCTGAAAATTAAGAATGGGTTGAAAAAGGTAATATGTCAGCAAAATTACAGCATGCTACAAAGTGATTGATTCAGATTTTTGATACGAATTTTTCAGTAATTAGATATAAATAAATTTTTTATTGAATTATGTTATTTTGCTGAATATTCAAGTACATAACTGGATTTTTCTATACATTTTATAACTTTTTGAAAATTTTTTTAATCGCTGCATATTTTCTTGTATGAGCTGAAAAATTTTTAGAACTTTTTCCTAAACTTAAGTACGAAGGGGAAGGGGTTACTTTACATACGAATCTGCTGATGCCGTAAATAGAATAAATAAAATAAAATAAAAATTGACGTAGATACTTTTCCATCAGCTGGCCTGCTGATAGATTTCAAAAATATATAAAGCTTTATTCTCTCGTTTTGTTCGAGTAAATTAATTTTAAATGAAATGATTTGTTTTATTGAAATTTTGCTTACATTAATCGTCTCAAACAAAAATGCAGATGCTGACGACATGTGTGCCTGGCTGATTTTAAAAAAAAGTACTAAAATGCACACCAGAAATACGTAATGAATATTGTAAATAATTAGCACATAAAAAACAACAATGGAAAAGAAAAATTACTATATTCTTTTTTAACTTTTGGGCCAAAACTTTAACTATGTCAACTACATTAAATAGCAATATCACAAAACTACAAAGAACAATTTGATAAGTTCGAGTGGCGTTTCGCATTGAACCTTCAATGTTCTTAAAAATAAAGAGTAAAATTTTTTTTTCTGTTCCTCTGAATTTAAATAACGGTTGTCACAAAACTCCAACTAAATCATTAAAAAGAAAATAATTATTTGATAACAGATAAATTATTTATAAAAAGTATAAAATCCTTTTTATTTGTTTCATGAGTGGCAACATCATAAGAATCTCGTTTATATTCTGTAAAAGAAAGTGTAACTTCTGATATACGTTGTGTAAGAACATTCTCTAGAATAACTCCATAATATGACTGAATTACTACAAAAAGAATGTATATATTTCTGATCTTGTTTACTATAAAAAAATTCTCGCAAATAACAACAAGTCTCCTTATACAGCTCAAAATGAAGTTACGAATTCCTTAAATTACAAAAGTATTGTAACCGTAAAGAAATTGGCGAAATATTCCGCTTGTTAGATTGCTGACTTTCCTCGCAAAGTACAAAGACTATGATTTCCCCAAACCTGAAAATCAGGGAAGTAATTTAAAAGTTTTAAGTTTAGTTTCTCACTTTAAGTAAATTTAAATGAAATCTCAGTAAATGAAAGTTCTTTTAAAACATTTTCCCTAAAGGATACAAAACTTGTTATGAGGATGTTAAATGATAGAGAAATAGCCTTTATCTTTTCCGTTATGTCCACCAAGATTTCAATTGAGCCATTGTTCTTACTTTGGTATCACAATATTTCGTTGAAACATTTAATTATTATTATCTCTAATTAGTATATCTAAACAGCTAGATTTTTTCATTTAAGCACTCCAAGAAATGATTTCATTTCGAATTTCAAAGCAGCTGGGAGTTGAATCGAAAAGCTAAAAGCGCACACCCTGGGAACTTTGAATTTTCGGTCAAACAAAAATTGAA
>BPLR01016022.1:0-45937 GCA_021605095.1 Caerostris extrusa | reverse complement strand
CAATTCCTCCTTCCAGACGTCCGTATAATATAGAAACACTAGTAAACACATTTAATTTCAATGGCGGCAAATCATACAGAAAATCAAGGAATTTCTGTTTTGGTAATTAAACGTTTCCTCGTTGTCAATAAATCTGAAATATTAATTACTTAAGCATTTTGTTCAATATACAAATAAGTTTTCATAATATTTTTTATTGAGAGTTGTATATGTCGACTTTCAATATGTTTACTCTCTACTAATTTTGACTATTCATATTTTGTTTTGGAAATCCATGACGAGGATTTATCTCGTGGTGTTCAAGCAGTATTTTCTGTTAAAAATGATTTTATAACATATGGAGTGCAAAACAGAAAGAGAGGTAACATTATTGTTTTTAAAAATTCGGGTATTGTTTTTCAATATGGTTTGATGGATTAATTAAGTTTTTTTTTTTTTTTTGCAGCTACCTACAAATCACCTCGTTACCTACACGAAATATCAGCAAAAGTTGCTCTATATAATGATTACGTGAGAAAATTAGTCAATGAATCACGGAGTAAGTAAAATTTCCTTATAAAATTTTACAAGTAGTTATTGTTGTGTAGATAACCCTTTGGACAGCTGCATTTTTTTTTTTTTTTTTTTTTTCTGTTTGACATATTTTAGAATAGTTTTTCTTGTAGTTGTTTTTAAATGTGGTTTCCTTGACTTTTTGTTACGTATACATTTTTTCAAATTTGTTGTAATCAATATAAAATGTTTCAATGGGGTACTTTTTATTTTACTGCATTAAAACATTGTATTATTATTTTTATTTTTAATATTTTCCACTTTCTCTTATCGCAGCAATTACTAAAAAAATGTTAGAGCTGTATTGTTCATGCAATCAAGCAACATCTAGTGCCAAAAATTACCAACAAGTAATTTAAAACATCCGTATAACCAAATTTTATTTTAATTTCATTTTTAGTTTCAAGTCGATATTTGTATTACAAATCTTTTATTACAGAATAAATAGTTTTGAAAAATATATAAAAGTTGATAATATGAAATAAAACTAAAATGAACAGTTTGCTGGATTGCTTTATCTGCAGATTTTATTTAAAGAAGTATTAAAATCACCATTTACATGGAGAATTGAAATGTTTATTATAGAATTCTACACTTCTAAATGTATAAAAAAATTGTGTGTGTATTACTTAGATACATTTAATGCAAATATAATGTTATAAATAAATAGCTTTCTCTGTTAACTTCAAAAATAACTTTTAATATCCATCTTAGAAAATTACCAAAGTAAATATTGGGTACTTACGTATTAACGATACCTTGGCGACAGTTGCGCCAATAAAGAACACACGCGCCAACCGCAGCTACAGATTTGCCGTCAATCTACACTTAAAATTTTTTGTTCCAAATAATAAAATATATATGAAACAGTTCATTTAAAATCAAAACGCTTTCAAAATATTTTTATTCCAAATAATAAAGATTGGCGACACTTAAAAACCGCCAAGTCTGTTGCCAAGGTACCGTTAATACATAAGTACCAAATATTGTAATGAAAATTTCTGAAAATCACAGAAATTAAAAATTTTTTTTTTTAGCAAAATGAGCAGCAATTGAAGGATTTAAATAAATGATGCATGGTGTAACATAAGATATAAAATATATGTGTGTTTTCTAATGGTATACTACTAGTTCATTTATTTCCATGATTCTATTCCTTCGATTTCCCTTTATTCTGGGATCCCACCATAAAGGGTATGATATTCCTGGAACTCAGAATGGTATTATCAGAACCCTCCATTCTCCACTTTCTCCCCAAAAGGTTACCATGAAAAATATCCCATAAAAAGGAATTTCTCGCCATGCTGGTGAGTGGCAACTTGGTGTCAAAAGCAATAACTGTAACCGGTGTACTCTGCTGGGGAATCTCCCCAAGATTTTGTACCTAATGTAATTTGGGTACTTACGTATTAATGGTACCTTGGCGACAATTGCGCCAATAAAGAGCACACGCGCCAACCGCAGTTACAGATTTGACAGTTTTTAAGTGGCACCAATCTATTCTGTTGGTTTGGTAACCTTAGTAGCTGTTAGATTGGTGACACTTAAAAACCGCCAAGGTACCGTTAATACGTAAGTACCGTAATTTGTTTATATTTCAATCCAAATGCATTTCTTCATTGCCATCCAAATGCATTTCATCTTTTCAACTTTACTTATCATATGCTAAAGAGCCATTGAGTAATGAGGAGAGTTAGTCAAATGAGGTAATCTGATTCCGTTGAACTGAAATTTTAATAAAATCACAGAATAGGTACCGTTGGGATTTGGGACTAAAAAATGTTCGCTGAAATGTGCTAAACAACGGATTGCGATTCTAAGTGAAGTGAATTTCTAACCCTACCATAATAGCTTGAGATCACAAAACAGAATTTGAATAAAAACAAAGACAACAATTTTAGGAACTTTTGAAAATGTACTTATTCCTGATCATCAATCCAGAATAACTTTGTTTTGTAATTCCATCCATGCAGATTTCTTGACAAAAACTCTTCCAATGAGTTACTGTGTCACATTCCTGGTCTATGGATACAGCCATATCTCATTTTTCATTTAAAGAACAACGAATTTTGATGAATAGATTTCTTCAAAAGACATCAATAAATTTCGCTCTATATTACCACATATAACTATCAGATTTATCTTTCATAACTGTTAAAATCATAACCTTTTCACAAGTTATGCATACAGTATTCTTAAAATCAATTCTTCATGTATATGCCATTCAATGACTTTAATCTTAACTTGGCACCTGGACTGCAATTTTAAATAATGCCTGGATTCCCTATCCAGTCTAAAAAAGAAAAAAATTTATCAAAATATCGTGAATCTAAAGATTTCAGTTAGCTTAACGAAGAATGAAAATAAGTGAACCTGTTATTAATTGTGATTCAGAATGAAATGACCTTCATTAGGGAAAAGACAAATATTTATAAAACAGAGGGGTGGACAATATAGTATCATTTGTTGTCCAGATTATAATGTACTCTATCTGTGGATTCAATTCTTTTAAATAACTATCTACTACTTAGAATTATGGTTTTGTTAGCTATATTTACTTTTTCTGCAATTATAAATGTCAAGATATCGAGGCCAAGGATTCCACATTTTGTTGTGAAATACGAAAGATTTCACTACTAATATGTAAACAAATGTTTGAATACATTTAAAATTGCATCTGTACCTCTTTTTTGCTAATTGTTTTACAGTAATTTTAATTACATTTATATAATCAACCCAAAGTTCACACTAGGTTGAATATTTTTTTTTTTTTTTTTTTTAATATTCTGAGTTAATTTTCTAATTATAACTTAACCAATTTTATTTTATTAACTATACTGTGTTTTGTTGTTACTAATCAAAATAATATTTGTACTTTTAGAAATATTTTTGTCCATAAATACTCGCATTCATGATATTCAAGATGAAAGGCAGAGGATTGAGTATGTAGAATAACAGTAATTTTTTTAATTTTTATCTATTTTGTAATAGTTTACTCATTCTTTTTAATTTTCGTAGAATATCAAGAACAAGTGAAAAGTATAGATGTGTTCTTATAGCATGCATTGAAGAATTGCATGTAGCTACAGGTAATTATGCATTTAATATAAAACAAATTTTTAATTAAAATATTATTTATTTGTATTTTTTTAATTAGATGAGCTGATTTTTTTTTTTTTTTTTTTTTTATATTAAATGAAGCTGCTTCAAAATTGTTTGTAATTGTTCGAGTTGTGCAGTTACTGGGAAAGACACTGAAAATGCTTTTAAACAATGTGTATATACAAATATTTCATATCTGAAATTTAAATCTTCTTTCTAATTAATTATTTATCTTGCTTATTAAAATTTAGAATTTCACAAATTTTATTCTTGAATCAATAAATTTTCTAGACTAAAATTTACATCAATTTACAATTATTAAAGAAATTTTTTTACTATTACAGAATCTACCCAGGATGAAGATCTAGCTGATCTTGTAAGTGAATTTATGGATTTATGTGTATATATTAATTTTTCTAGTATATATTGCATAATTTATTAATAATCTTTTATCCCATAATTGCCTTATTATTTGAAACAACTTTTGAGGGAATTATATTAATTATTCATTTTATTATTTTTTGTAAGGTTTTATTGAAATTTTGTTTGTATTAACATACTTTATAAAAGTACAATTTCTTAATTGGAGACATGTTAAATGAAATATGTCTTTTCGTTCATGTGTTTTGAAATACATATACTTAAGAAATTTTTATAAAGTCTTGTTTCATAGTAAAAATTTGTTATGAATATGTTTATCCATCAACCCTAACATCAGAAATAGGAATGTTAAAGAAAAGGTTAAGCATTTATTATACTAATAAATATATTTTTTTATATTTTATTATATTCAGAAAGTTTTAAATCATATATGTCTTTATGCTGAAGTATATTTTGAATCTATTATCCTTTTGTCAATAAATGAATATTGGATATTTATTAATTAAAATTTATATGATGGATTAACAATTTTTAATAGGGAACAAATGTTAATGTATATATTTTATTATATAAAATAAGTTGTTTCAAGTATTGAATTATATATATTTATATAACAATTAGTTGTTTATTTTTGTAATGTTAACAGATTGATCTATTACCTAGTAATATAACACATTTTTTACCACTCATGCACAAAATTTTTTTGCATTGTAGGAATTATTAGTAATTTACAAATATTTTCTAAGCAAAATATGTGTGTATATATTTCTTTTATCTTATATGCTTTCAGAGACAGATGTTTTCAGATATAGAATTGTTATGGCATTTGCTTCAATCCCTTGTAATTGATACACATTCAGGTAAAAAATTATAGTATAATTGATTGTGATATATATTAAAAATGAAATTTTCATGGCTTTGTTTCATTCTTTTTTTCCAGCATCTCGAGTTTTATATAAACTATTAGACTGGATCAAGTGGCATTTCATCTTTTCAGAAAAGAAGAAAGAAGAAATTATTAAATTGGAAGAACCATTTCTTCATCCTGATTATTGGGACACTGTTAGTGTATATTTAAAAAAAAAATTTATTGTATGCCTTTGAATTCTATGAGTATTACAAACATGACTTAAGTTTTTAATTTTAAAAAGTTTAGAAAAAAAAATCCTAATGTATTTCAAAAGGGCATAGGATTTTTTTTTTTTTTTTTTTTTTTCCTGCTTATGTATTTTCAAATCTAAACAGGTATTTAATTTTTTTAAGTTATCTAACTAACCTGTGAGTCATCTTTAAGTTTACGGATAACTGATCAAACTCTCTATGGTGGGAAAAGGAACGTTAAATTTTATTTGTATGAGTAAATGAAAATAGTGATGTAGACTTACCAAGCATATCTATGTGTGAATTGAAATAATTGTGAAGTATATATGATCAAAACTTAATTAATGTTTAATCTGTCAAAAAAAAATTTTGCAGATCATCCACTTTTTACTTCAAGGGAAAATACCATCAGCTCGATCACTGCTTGCATTGCATCAAAAATCTAAGAGAGAAGATTTTCTTAGTCTGGATGAATTATTGAAAAAAATGCCTATGTATGGAGTAAGTTATAAATTAATTATAATCTTTGCTAACAATAACAATGTATTAAATTTTTGTGTATTTTGAATTTTGATTTATATGCATAATCATCATTTGATTTTAAAATACAGCAATTAATTAATTCAGACTAATCTGTTTCTGAATTATAAATATTAATTTTAAGTCAAGTTTTTGTACTTACTTTTATTAGACTGCTAGTGGAATCTCGCTCAATGAATTCCGCATGAGATGGAAACACTGGCAAGAAGAATGCAAGATGAGACTTGCACGAAGAGAATTTTCATCTAATCAAAATTTGGAAATAATTTGCAAAGTAATTTTTTTTCTCTTTAATATTCTTTGTAAAATTAAGTCTTAATCTTGAATATTAATTTTCAATGATAATTTTTTTATTGTTAATTTTAGTTAGCTTAGTAGGTTTGCAAAGAAAAAAATATATTTATTAATATTATTTTATCTGAATTCTAAACTAAATTTAGCTTTTCCTTTCCATATAAATAAATGCAATAAGTTATACTATGTTAGTAATCATATATATATATATACCCTTTGTAACAATAGCCCCTCAATACATTATACTTTGCTGTAAAGTTGATTGAAAGTTGAAGGTTATATTGTGCTTTCAGTATAACACTTTTTTTGCACAATACAACAAAGAACTTCTTTGTATTGAAATAGAAGCATTAGGTACTTTACTATTTGTTTAATAAAACTTAATGAATTTCAAAGATTTAATTTATTTTGTAAATAAAAAGTTAGTAATTTTTTAATTCAAAATTAATTTCATTTATAAAATAAAATAGAACCATTAATACTGTACTAAATTGTGATAAGAGTTATTTATGCAAATAATTTAATCTTTTGTAAATATAAAACTTTTAATTCCTTTTTTTGTAGATTTTATGTGGGGATCATGAAACTTTAAGTGCCAAAAGGTTTGTGTTGATTAATATATTAGTTTAGTTTAGGAAGTTACATAAATTTATTGTGTGTCAAATTATAATGAAAAATCATTTGCATACACACTTGCTTAATTAATATATTCATTATCCATATTTAAATTTCAACTTATCTGTATAAAATATGTTAGTGATTAGCTTTATATATTTTTAATTAAAAATTTGTACTATTTATTTTTATGAATCAGGATTAGAAATATAAACATTATTTAATTCAGTTTTCAAATATTTAAAAAAAATTTCTGAAATTATGAATATGAAATATTTATGTGTATTAAAACCGTAATTCTATACTTTGCAAAAAAAAAAAAAAAAAAAAAAAAAAAAATCCTATGATTTTATAATTATCAAATACTTTTTTGCTTGAGGTGTTTTTTAATGAATGTTGAAATATCAACAATATTTATTGTTTGTTTCTTTTCAGTAACTTGTGTGAAAATTGGTATCATCTCATGATTTCAGTATTGCTTTATACTGATCCATGTATAAACTTATCTGATCTGGGTGACATTGCTCGTGTAAGTAGTAATGAATTTTACAGTCCTTTCACTGAAACAGATTCTTTTGTAGATTTTAAACAGAAATTCAAAATAAGTGTAGAAAACATTTTTTTCAAATGAACCCTCATTAGCAATGTTTAATCTAGGGCTGGTAGTTGCCAAAAATTTGACTCCTGAGTTGAATCTTTTTATACCGACTCCTGACTTTTTTTTTTTCTCATAATTTTTGTAGTAGGATCTTTACTAAAGGTTTAGAAGAAATAAATTTAATGGCTGTTATTGAACTTGTATAATTATAAAAGCATAATTTACATAACAAAGTACTTTTTTACAACTTTAAGCTTGCAATATTTGCACTCATATTGTAAATTTGCATATAAAGAATACAAATCAAAGTAACTATCAGATTAGCAGGTACCAAAGTGTTACAGAATAGCTTAGAACGAGCAAAAGAAAAATATACACACAAAGATGTTGCATCTGTGAAGCATTTTTTTTTTTTTCTCTCTTTTCTCAATAATAATAGCTTTTATAAGCTATATACAATAGCACTATTTTTCTTCAATGACTCTCAGCATTACTTGGTATGCTGGCAAAGCTATAACTGTCTTTTGCTAGCAGTTATTAAAGGATACTACTGAATTGTTTACTTAATATTAATTCTAGAATTTTGGAAAAATAAAAATTTTATTAAACAGTTTGGCTCTTAATTTTTAAACTGCCTCCTCATTCCCACTCCTTCAAAAATGCTTGACTCTCCACCTCTGGTTTAATGTATTAATAAAGAACTACTGTTCTTTTTTCTCCCTTCCCTTTCCCATAAACTTTATTATATTGTATTATCTGAAATTTTATTTTAATTTTTAATTCATAGACATATTAGCAAAATATGTTTTATCTCATTAAATGTGTTTAATCTGAAAATAAACAAATTTTTATTTGTTAATACATAACTAAAATAATTAATTTTAGTCATACCATTTTATATAAAATTATTTGTTTGATAATGATGAGCTATGTTTTTTGTTTCCGTATTTCATTCATGTTGAACTTAAATTTTTAAAAAAAAAGACAAGTATTAGTAATTTGAGGGAATTCAAATTTGTAAAGCATTTGTGAAATCATAAGTAATTAGCTTTTAATGTGAAATGAAAAATTCTTATAATTGTATTTTATGAATGCAAAAAAAGTATGTTTATAAATATATGTATACAATTGTGTATAATGAATATATATTGTTTTTTTTTTATATATAAAATGGAATTAATCTTATCCATTATTAAAATAAAACTTGAGTGGTGTATTTTATTTTAATTCGTTTTAATCCTATCTTTTTTAGACATACTACAACAATGTCGTTAGCTCATCTTGGAGTAAATCAAATGTAGTTGATTCTATAATTCTGGCAGCAATGGAATTGGATATCACAAATGTTATTAATTTAGCATGGTACATTTGTTTATTTCTTATTTTAAATTTGTTCTTTTAGAAATTTCATAAAACTAATGCATTTTTTAATTCAATGTATCTTCTTTTTTTAATTTATGTAGTTCTTTCAATGATGGATGGTGGTTTGCTGTTCATATAATGGATCTTTTTACCCATGGGAATTATATAGGAACTGATCCTAAGGACCAGTAAGTTTTTCTGTATTATTTTTAAGAATTTTAATAGTTCTCAATGTTTTAGAATCTTAATATAGTCTGACCATTTTTTACGTGGAAAGTTGACAAACACCGAAATCAGATGTATTCAAAAAGAGTGCCATCATAGGAGAAAAAAAATTGCCTTTTGGGTTTACTTTAATTGAAACCAAAAAATTTTAATTTTAATAATTTAAATTCTAAGTTATACAATATTAAAAAAATGTTAATGTAAAAAATTTCTAAATAACTATTGTACTTTTTTTTTTTTTTTTTCCAAAGCAATCTTGCACCTTGTATATCTGATTAGCACTCCTTACAAATAATCAATTCATCCATTTCCCCCTGTTAAATCAGATGCTTTTACATATGATCGATCAACTATATCTATCGGAAGATTTGAAAATAATATGTGTATGGTTAAAAGGTTTTACATGTAAATTCATTTCTAAAGTTAGTGTGCAGTTTAAAGTTTATTACTATTTTTTGTGGTTATTATTTATTGCTTAAGATTAAGATTATTATGCTAAGTAATATCATTTCCTTTTAATTTAACTACTCACATAATACTCATTCATTTTCTTTTGCAGTTCTGTTAAAGTTAAGAACTTATCTTTTAAGGAATTATGCAGAAACACTTATGTCCCATAGCAGGTAATAAAAATTTAAAATTTTGATTTTTAAATAATATTTCTTTTAAAACAATTACTCATTTAATATAATATTTAAACATTTACATTGCTTTATTCCTACTATTTAATTATATTTCAGCATGTTTCTTAAATATGTTTTTATTTTAACCAATTATATAACTCAGAGCTATCAATAAACTTCATATTTCAATATTATTGCTTTTTTTAAAAAACATTTTTAAGGAAATTCTATTAAACTATCTAAGGTTTTTCTAGGTTACAGAATTTCTTGCTTAATTATTTGAGATTTAATTATCGTTATATTATTCATTGCTATACCTAAGCAGTATTATTTTCCCTCAGTTATATTGGTACTTTTATTTACATAAAATATAATATACTTAAAAAATTTGGATGTTGTGGATTAGAATAAATTTTATTTGATTTGTTCTTAATTATTCAAAATTCCATTAATTATGGCTTTATATTATCTGTGTTAAAGTATAAAAATATATAATTTAAACAAAAAATTATTAGTTAGGCATTTATTGGTTGTTAGACTTAAAATTGGTTTTTTTTAAAGCATTTTTCTATTATTAATTATCAAGAAATATTATATTGATTTAAAAATATTTTTGATCCATTAGCCAATTTTTTTCTCTCTTAAAAAAGTAAAATTAAAATAATTTTATGAATTAAGATTAGAATTATTATTAACCGTAGCTAAATTTTTATCAGAATTTAATTCAATTTGTTTTTCAGTTTATGGCAAATTGGAATCGATTATCTTGATTATTGTGACAATAGGTAAGTTGTGCTTTGTAATGTTTGAAATAAAACTTTTTTTTTTTTTTTAATTCATTTATCCTATGCCTGTCTGTGGCTGTTTAGCCATACAATGATGAGCCTCCCAGTAGTTTGCACATAGACAAGTTCAGTGCAGTTCCGCAGATAATCACCATCCATATTGCACATACAACATAATAGACAGATCCCATCTGAAACCAAACCAGGGCTGTAGAAATGTATTTGCAGATAGTCAGAGCCGGTTATAAGGCAGGGAAGCGTGTAACAGCCTCAATGCATTCCAGATGCATATGAATACAGTCATCTGTGGATGGGCATTTCCATTTTTTATTGCCACTTAAGTCCTTGAGGCTTTTGATGATGAAAATGCTGGTGGCTGCAATGATATGGTTGCACTCTGTCCTGAGTGTCAGTGGAAACTCCGGCTGGTTGAATCCGGCACCAAGCTTTGCCATGACATTGATTCTCTCATTACCAGGGTCTCCCACATGACTAGAAACCCATTGCAAATGTAGAGCCCTGGTGTTGGAGGTACAATATAGGCAATCACAATAGCAGATTTTGGGTTACCCAGGGTGCACCATAAGGAGGCCTATTACGTTACACCCCTGAAATGAAACATTATACGTTTGGTGAAATACTGTATTATAGAATAGAATAGAATTAATTTCACCCTTAAATTTAAAAAAAAAAAAAAAAAATTCCTTTTTTATATCATTTTTAAAAGAAAGTGTTTATTATTATTGATTAAAATTATATTCCTTTCCAGGTGTCATTTTAGTCTAAAGATTTCATATAAGCTTTCCAAAAAAACCTATCTGTTCTTACCAAAGATACTTTTCTGTCTCATAAATATGCTCAAAAACTTCATATGATTTCTGTAGAAAGTGATAAAATAGAAAGAGTGTACGGATATTTTTATAATGATTTTGACTTTCCCCATGAATTAAATTTAAATGAGTAAAAAATTTGGAATAGGATTTAATTATTGTTTGCATCATATTAAAGTTATCCATTCCTTAAAATGTTGCAGAAAATAAACAATAAATCAGAAGCCATAATTTTGATTATAGCTCTGATTATTTATTTATTTTTTTACAAGGAGGAAATATTTTATTTGATTGTTAAAAAAATATAAGAGAGGCAATAATTATATGGAAAGACAAATTAATATTTCCATGTTTAAAATAACTGACATAAATAATAAGGACAAAAATGCAAAAGTTTTCTTTTATTTGGAAAAAAGATTTTAAAAAAATCCACACTCAATACCCACAAAGAACTATCACAAAATCTTCAAACATCTTATAAGAAGTAAACTAAATTTTAAAATCTAGTTCAAAGCTAATTAAAACAACTTGTTCATTGACTAATGTCAATAATTTGTTTTATGCACAGTTTCAGAAATTTGAATTTGAATTCAGAAAAATTTACTATACTTAAAATCACCCTGATTTTACTGATTTGTGTTTTTAAGTATATAACAACATCAAACATATGATGTAAAATAATGTAAAGGAATTTTTTTATTATTATTATTAAAAAATTTATCTGGTTTTTATTATTTTTTCAATCTGTTAATATTATTTAATTTTTTTTTTTTAGGGAACTTTCAGAATTGCATTTAGAACGAATACCTTTAAATACTGAAGCTCAAGCTAGAAAAATTATCTACTTGGCAAAGAAAAGAAATTTGGATAATTTAGGTTTGTGATATGAATCCCTTCAATTTTTTTTAAAAAAAAAAAAATTAGTATAATTTTAATTTATTGTATGAAATATTTTTAAATGGCTTTTTTGTTTCCCTTCAAGTAAAAGTTCTTCCTTAAATATTTCTACTCATATCTGTAAATTTTTATAATTTTCTTTTTATAGTAAAAACAGTTGCCAACGTAATGACACGTAAAGCCATGTCTAATGGAAAACTAGGTACAGCTTTAACTTGGGTAATGCATGCTAAAGTAGGTAAAATCTTTGTTGTTCGTTTTATTCATTTTTTAATATTAAAACTTTATTAGCTAAATTTATATTTTTATTTACATAAAATTTAAGATTTCAGAACTAAAATTTATCAAAATATTTTAAAATCTGCATTTGAAAAGTACTTATCAGTAATTTGACACATTGATAAAAGTCTATTCAAATTTCATACTTTTAATACATTTCAATTTTGTTTCTTACACAGTTCTTTAAACCACTTTTCACAAATGTTAGTAAATATATAAATTTCATTGATTTTACAAATATTTTTTTTATACAAGAACATAAATAAACACTTAATGTAGCATTTTTCATTAAAATCAGGTTGCATTATTTCATTTATCAAAAAGTAAACTGCAGTGCATTTTTAAAAAATCTATTATATGGAAGGTTTATTGTATGTATTCAAGGAGATTCAATACTATAGATGTCCCATAAATTTTTGTGGATTGCAAATTTAATCAAAAGAAGATGGAATTCAACAAATAGCTTATAAACAGTTATTTCTGGTTTCAAACTGAATTATGCTTTATTGAAGTAGGGCCTATTTTGATATTTACATCTTTGAAAAACAATTGCAAATTTTAAATTTAATTAATGTTGGCTTTGGAAATTTAAAATTATTAGTTTTGATTTTTAGATTAAAATTTCATGTATAAAAAATTTTCGTGAAGCTTTTAAGCTTAAGATGTAAACCATATGCATTAATTTGTTAAAAGACTTTCTCATTGTGTAGATGAAGTTTACAAAGCTAATTAAATGGGAGCAGTGAATTTTGAAGTGTAAATAAATGCTTGTGATTATACTCTGTCAAGCAGATCATGTTGTATTTCTTGAGAAAAAAAAAAGTAAATATTAATTAGACGTTGATGAAAACAGATATTGCTGATCAGATAGCTGATTAAAAACGTTCTAGAATCTACAAGTCTCATTAGATGAGAAACAAATAAGCAAATTCATCCTCCAATTAAAGATCAATGATGAATGGAGATTTTGCTGGCTTGTTCTTGCAAATAGACATGCTATAGTGGTTGCCATTATCAGTTAATTTAACAGCAGCGATGGAATAAATACAGTAGGCTCTCTTTAATCCAGCAAGTTCGGAACCATTGCCATACCAGTTATTGAATGTGAATATAATTTTAGAGGGTATCAATAGTAAAGCATTCTAGATAAAAAAAGTTTGAAATATATACCTATTTAATGTGTTATATGCATTCTGAAGCCATGTAGGCGAAATATCTGATGAATGCAAGTAGTGTTGTTTCGTTATCTGGTTGTCAAAGTCAACAAATGTCCAATTCCAAGTCAATGTTTTATCAATGACAGATTATAGAATGTGCCAAACTATTGAATATCACATTAAAGAAAGGTTACTTCATATTGAAATATAAGATTTATCATGCACCTTTGTTTGGGATTGTAGATAGGATTGTATAAAGATTTTGACTTTCTCCATGAATTAAATTTAAATGAGTAAAAAATTTGATACCATCATCATATTGATATGCTGTCATCAATTAATTGCAATAAATATAATAAGTGAATGCTCTATCTGTGACTGATTATAGAAATGGGGTACTAAGAAATTTACTTCTTTTGACAATCCTCGTTTGTTTCACACTCTATGTAATATTTATCAAATAAAAAGCTTGGAACAACAAATATGAATATCAACATTCACAAGAAATACAAACTTTTATTGCAATTGTGGTGTGGTATAAGAGCTAAGTTTAAAGGCATTGATACTACTTCAGAAACATTTTATACTGTATAGGTGACCTCACAATTGTTTTTAAGGTTTTCGATGGTCAATATATTTAAGATTTTATATTCCTATCTCTCCCAGAATTTGCAAACTTTTATTTATATTAAATTTTTAATATTTAGAATTGTGTTTATAGAATTTTCTATTGATTTTTATGCAATAGCTCTTAAGTTTATTTTTATTTTTAGGATATGCGTTTTGCTGATGCAATTGCAGACAGGCAAGTTTTATTTTGTGTATAAATAAAAATAAATTAAGCAGTTATTTTCCTGTAGTAGTTATTTAAAACTTTTGTTTTATTATTTTTAATAGATTTAAAGAAAGGACTTTATTACTTAGAGAATTTAGACATTTTCATTTAATGTTATGTTATATTTGAAAAGATAAATAAGAGTCAAATAATATATCCTTTATAAGGCATTTAACTATAATTTTTAATTGTGATTTATTGCAAAATATAATTATTCTGTTCGCAATTTGAAAGCTGTACATCTGACAATTTGCTTTTACAATTTTCTGTTGACCTTTCGTTTGTAATTTGAAAATATTAGTTACTTTTTACAAGGTTTTTAAAAATAAATAGTTTATATAGTGTCCTGTTTTTATGTGAATGGCCTGGAATATTTTTAAATTTGCCTGGAAAAGTCAGGGAATTTTACTTTGACTAGAAAGTGGCCACTGTGAAAAATAGCTTTTAATATTCAAAGGATTTTGCTCAGTCTCAGAATTTTAAATATTTGAAATCTTGTATTTGGGAAAATAAATTTTACATATTTAGCATTATAATAGAATATGAACATCATTTCATTCAAAAATGAGAGCTTTCTACCATTTAGTGCCAAGTGTAATGATATGTAAAGGCAACTATTTCATTCTACCAAGACAATGTACAGGAAACACATCTTTTTTATTTAAAAAAAATTATGTAAATTGCCTTTAAGTAATTAATAAATTAACGCAATAAGAAAATCAAATTTAGAATAGCTGAAGTGATTAGTAATAAGATATTTATCAAAAGTGCTTAAGGCATTTACAAATTATAACATTTGGTAATTTTACATACAATTGCATTTTTTTTTTTTATTTAAACTATTGTGATTGTTTTATAATTATGAAATTTTATGTTAGATGGCTGAAAAGTTGTGCCATAGAGCGAAAAGTAGAAGGTCTAGAAATATTTAAAAATATGGGTTCCTGTATGCTTGTCAGTGATCAGCTTACTTTTGTTGGTAATTATATGCATTTTTTTAATTACTTTGAAATATTGCAATTTTATTTTAAAAAATTTTTATTATTATATATCAATTTTGATATAGTGACACAAGATGGATTATTTTAATGTTACTGAACTTTTTCTCGTGATGTTATAGTTTAACGTTTCTTTATGAATTTGATAAAATAATTTTAAAATAGGTTTCTATTGTTATATTTCAAAATAATTAAACATAGGATATTACATTTTATTTATATTTTCAACATATATTATTTCTGAATTAATATTTGTTTTTGTTTATTGACTCAAAATTAGCAAAAGTCTTTTTATAAAATAGACTGTTTTGTTAATCATTTTTAAAACTATGAATTATCATCTTTTTATTTTTCCATGAAACTTAATCAAAATTGGAATTTTTTTTTTTTTTTTTTTTTTTTTTTTTTTTAAATAGGGAAGTATTGTGAATTTCGCAAGCTATACAGCGAAGGGGATTTAAAAGCTGCCTCGGCTTTACTGATGTCTTTAATTACATCTGGTTTGGCTCCTACAAAGTAATGTTAATTTATTTTTCTTTTAGTTATGAGTTTTAAATATTGTTGTTTTGTAAAAATAAACTACAATAAAGCCAAAAGCTGCTAAAGCTACTACAATAATACTAAATATACTTATTATTGAAAAGCATGTCAAATAATGTTCTGCTTAATTAGTTATGACTATTCTTTGATATATGATAGTAGTTAAAGTAATGCAAATCATGTGTAATCACATTTTTTATTCTCAAACTCTGTATGTATTTACTTTGTAAATTACTAAAACTTCTTGTATTGGTTTTAAGTGGTTTCTAAAAATTTTAGGTTATTTCCCAATTCATTCCTTTTCTTAAATGAAGTCTTGTATTTGGTATTTTATAACATGTAATCAAAGATTAATTTAGTATTAATGTTTAATTTCCAAATCAATAATTCAACTTTATATTTTAGCATTTTTACCCTGTAAACATATTTGTTTATTGAAATCATAGTTTCTTGTTAATTTTATTTAAGCTAGAAACTCAAATAGTTAAAAAATAAAATGGTTATATCCTTAAATGAATCTATAACTAGATGCTTTTTATTAAAAAAAAATTTGGTACTTATGTATTAACGCCACCGCAGCTACAGATTTGGCAGTTTTTAAGTGGCCCCAATCTACACTTAAAATTTTTGTGACAAATCATAAAATACATTTATTTAAAAATCAAAACACTTTCAAAATTCAAAACACTTTATTTAAAAACAAAGTAATCAATCGAATTTCTGTGGAAAATGGGCGATATAGAGTTTAACATAGATTCAAAACACCATAGAGATCTAGACGTCGAACCTATTCCAAATTATTTAATCAAAATTTCAAAGAATTTTCTTGAAAAAAATGTCTCAGATTAGCAATGAGTTAATCCGTCGTCTGCCGACCTATCACCCTGGGGTGAAAAAGTTCGCAGAAACGCCCAAGGGCTGTTTATGACGTCTCCTATGATTGTTTCCCAAGAGTTAAGAGACATCATGGCTGTTATCCTGAACAAGCGATCGCGAGTTCAGATAACGGAGTGGATTTAATACTGTAATTTTACGTCCACTGAGACTAGTTAACTCACTGTGTATCTGAGGAGTCGTTTTGGCTTTAAAAGTTTCGCGCCTCTATTTTGTAAACAAAACGAATTGCTGCAGAGGTAAGGTGACGGACTCCGACCGTAAGGTTGAGGGTTCGAATCTGGCACCTCGGCTCAATTCACTATTTTTATATTTTTGCTACGATGTGCACCTCAATCCTCACCGTTCAGCATAATCCCTTGTTTATTTGGTTCAATGAGTACACAAAACTATTTACTTTTTAATATTTTGACATCGACAACTGGTCCCTAATTGTACTGAATTTAAATTTAACTTTAATTTCATTTATATTGTATCTTACTTTTATTTATTATTAGTATTTTTATCTTTTTTTTTAGTACCATTTAACTTGAATTTTTAGAAATTTTATCTTATTATCTATACTAACCTAATTAAGCAGCCATTTAAAATTTAAAGCATATCTATTAATTAAGATGAGGAGGTTTTAGGGGTATTTCCCCAGTTGGTACTCCGTAATCGGTACGCCAGTTGCCAGATTCAAAACAGTCTCTATTTTGGCGCATTAGCGCAACTTCTGTTGCGGTGGCTTTAATACGTAAGTACCAAAAATGTTTGAAATTTAAAACTTTTTATGTATTTTTTTTTTTTTTTTTTTTTAAAATGCTTTTACCTCTTCTTTCTTGTAGCTTCCAAGTTATTATGCTTCTTGATGCCATACCTTTATTGGAAGATTCAGAAATGTTATTTTCACGTAAAGATACTTTCCAACTTATGAAGCATTTGGAAGATACAATTATAAATCTTGAAAACAAAGTAGGTTCCTTTTTTTTTTTTTTTTTTTTTGCTATTAAAAATATTAGATTTATAAATTTCATTCCATTAATTTAATTTTGCTAATCATAATTAAGTTAGCATATTTTTCATATAATACAGTAACATTTTATACAGCTGAAACTTGAGTCAAATATAATTTAAAATAATTATAGCAAATATTTTAGTGAACATATCAGTGATAAAGGAAAAAAAAACATTATGTAAAAAAATTACTTTTTAATTTCAAAATGGCATGAATATAAAATTAATTTCCTACTAAATCCGCTGAAATACCTGCTTGTGCATACAAATACATCCAACATGGCATTTCCTATGAATAAAAAACTTTAATCGACTTCTACAATTTTACTTGGATTGCCAATTTCCAAAGATGGAGGATAAAATAATGCAATGCACATATAACTGCTCTATTCTACAATTGTCAGGGGGATTCAGTTTCTAACAGGAATTTATACATTTCTACAAAAATAACTTGTAACACCATAAATAAGTAAGCAAACATCAGTCCGAAAAGAACAGATTTCAAACCAATTTTCAGAGTAAAACCTTTCACAATGGATAATGCCTTTTCCATAGAAGAAATTATATTAGAATTTTGGCCATTTTTTAACTGTCAAATAATCTGTTTTCAAACTAAAAAAAAAAAAAAATGGAATGACTGAAGCAATTAACATGCACTGTAAAATTATGTGATCAGTTTCATCCAAGCACTGACCATAATAACCAAACAATTACAAAAATGAAAAAAAAAAAAAAATACATTTGGGGGATTTTTGCATATGATTGGCATTTGCACCTTGTTAAAGGTAAAGTACCTATTGTTCTTATTAGACTGGCATGATGGATAGATTAAAGAATTAAATATTTTTTCATTTAAAATAAATGTGATTTTATTGTTTAATTTGATTAGTTTTTTTTTTTTTTTTTTTTTTTTTCCCCAGCCATTTTTTATGATTACAATCCCATATGACTTTCTCCAGAATATACCACATTTAAAAACCCTCATTTTGTGACAATTTTTTCAAACACTATTTAATGTTATCTTAATTATACTGGATCAGAAGAATATTATTTAAAATTAAATTGTTCTGCTTTGTTATTTAAAAAGTACTATTTCATTTCAGGATCCAATTAGGAACAGTGACAAAGTTAAGATTATCAGATTGGCTTTGGTTAGAAACCTAGCAAGAACATTTGTAGTAGAAACTGGGGATTCAGAATCAGAAGATGACATGTAGCTTTTAATTATATTTTGTATATTTTCTGTCATTTTATACTTTTGTAATTAAACTATTTAAATTATAAAAGTATCATATTTATTTAGAATAGTAAATACAAGTAAATAAAAAAAAAATATGTTGATTATTCTAACCTATCAAATGTAAAAAAAAAAAAAAACCAATCTACAACTGATGGCATAAAAGCATAATACATATCGAATAACTAGGGGGTTTGTTTCAACCATTTCAATGTTATTTACTCATTTTATGATTTAATAAAAGTTATAAATTTAGAATAACATAATTTTGCAATCTTTATGTTGTTTAGAATGGATTAAAAGAGACATGATTATTTTAGTAAAACCAGCAGAAAAATCAAAATAGTCTTAGAAGCAAATTTTATTTTTTTTAAAGTTGGCAAAAAAGTAAAATTATGAATGTTTGAGCTATGGCAGTTAGTCTTAACAAAGATACACATCAAAAGTTAGCAATTATATTATCAATCAGTGATTATGAAACATATTGTACAGAATGGTTTTAATTAAATACATATGTGCATGTGTATTTATATATATATATTTCATTCTTTAATATGCAATTCAAATCTAAAATTTTAATTTTTCTTTTATAAATTAAATGCCCTGAATCAATGCAAAACTATTTTTTTAACACATATTTATTATCTCATCAAGAAACATTGATTTCCAATTTCATTTCTAAGGAGTTAGGAAAATTTTATAAAAGTATGGTATTTTTTTCCTTCTTTTGTCACTTTATTTTTTTAAAAGCAGCATCAGCGGGAAAATTGAAATGATCTGCTGCTCTCAATTTTTAATAATTAATTTGTAAATCACGATGCAAAATTCGACATACCAAGCAAAAAAAAAGACAAAATAAGATATAATGAAAATTTAATATCAATTTGAATTTACAGAAATGCTACCTATGAATAATATTACATTTATCTTATATATATCCATATGCTAATACATATTAAACAAATTTAATTTATTAGGTGATTCTAAAAGTAAGTTTTTCTTTGCACACTTTAATAAGATACTGAATAATAAAATATTTCATAATTAAAGTCTGCCAAAAAATAAATTTTTAAAAGTGATTACAAATACTACTAGATTTTTTCATAAATTTTTTAAGTAATTATTTCATAAACAGTAATAAATGAAATGCATGCCATATATCATTTTCACAAGAAAGTTCATGAAAAATAATTCAATTTAACAAATGAATTAAAAGGTGAGGTTCCTATAAATTATGTATAAATAAAAGTATGAAATTTTATAAATGTTTAATCTAATATCAATTTATTTTTCTCCTGCATACTTTATGAAATGAAATATTTAAATTTAGAATACTTTTTCAACTATTTATTATGTTACAGAAAAACATTTTATAAATTTTAGTATAATAACAGAATATTTCTATTTTAAAATTTTCCACAATAGCAATGCTTATTTTTAAGACCTTTAAAATTAATTGACTAGAATAAAAAAAATTAATAAATATTAGATAGATAAAAATTAAACTTTTTAAAACTTAATCTAAATTATGCATATATTTGGTTTAAAAAAACACATCTGAAATAATTTATAAATTAAAGATATCAATAAAGTAAAAAATATGCAGAGCATGTCTGGAAAGTTTTAAAATTTCAAAAAACAATTTTTTTAAAGCAGTTACTTTAACAATGTAGTTATCTATATAAATTAAATGCTTGATTCATTTATAAAATTCCATTAACTCCAAAATTCTGGATACCACCTAGTCATATTCTAATCTCTAAATGCCAACAATTTGCAAAGAATACATATGCATAACAAATTGTAAATATTTATTGATTTTGTTTAAGAATAACAAAAAGCATAAATAATATATTATATATATATACTTCACATGTTTCAAATTTTATTTATTTCCATGAATTCTGTAAGCATCTAACAACAATTAAAAAATGAATTTTTCATACAGAGATGCTAACTTCTTATAGTGAAAACCCTGATTTTTTTTTTTTTTTTTTTTTTTTTGCAGATCTCACTTCTCAGAGATAATTAAATCACAGAAATTTAATAAACAAGACTGAAGTTTTTTAAAAATAAAGATTCATTTTAAATGATAATTCATTAATATTTCAAATCATATAATCACTGACACTTAAAACTGCAAATTACTCTAATATAAAAATAGTGCACAGATTTTTACTATTTAAAAATTATTCAAGATTTTATTTTAAAAAATGCCATGCAGCACCTTGAAATACTTAAATCTTTCTAAAAAATGCAGAAATTTTAAGTAGAACTTGATTAACATTTTACATGTGCTAATCACCAATGTTTAATGCATAATATTAAACTACTATTACATATAGTATAAGAAACTCATTCAAAATCTTTTTTTATAATTTTACAATATGAATAGTAGTAGCAGTTTTTTTTTTTTAAATTGAAGGTTGAAATTTTTGTTTATAATAATTATCACAAATGTTTGTTTAGGCCGATAAAAGGTTTTTTTCGTGTTTGATTACTTATATTAGATATAAATTTAGTCCTTCTTTAGTTGACTAAATATTACATAATCTATATTACTATGTGTCAAAATGAAAATACTGACAGCCAATACAATGCATTTAAATGTTCGATCACATCTTTTCAAATATGAGTATCAATCATCTCTGATTTAGTAATCTCAATGTGCAATCAGCAAAACTATGAATGTAACTTAAAATTGGCTACATCAATATCATCTTCCATTAAGTTTGTGCTTACATTTTATATTAAAAAAATGATGCATTTCATAGACCTGCACGTTTACATGAAGTACAACTTCATTTATGGAAAATTTTTAAAGAATGTATTTCACATAATGATAATTTTCTCAGAGTTACATTTTGGGAACAAAAGGAATTTTGATACATGAAAATTGGGAGAAAATTTTACGTTAACACAAATTCAGAAATGTATTAAAACAATAAAAAAAAAAAAAAAAAAAAAAAGTCTCTGGTCTAAATCAAGAAATTTAGTAACTCTGTTTATGAACATACAATAGTTCTACTGATATCAAATAAACCTATTAACATTATACTTAAATACTACCTTTGTTAAATAAATCTAAAATGAGATTCAGTTATTTCGATTTTTCCTTGTAACAACGAAAGATTACTAAGCATTTGTTGACACCGATAGTTATCAAATGCTTTTATGATTTTAAACCTCGTCACTTTTTAAAAAATTATCTAATATTTAATTATCCATATACTTTTATAACAGTTGCATTCCTAAAGAATGATTTTTACATTCTAGTTAAACAAAATCAATCAATCTACTTTACAGCCTAGTGAAATGCTTTCTGCATTTCACATTTCTGAGGTATTATTTATTTCTTAAATTATGATTTAAAATTAAAAACATTTGCTTTTTAAACTAAAAGTTGTAAATAATCCAAATTTCAAAATTATTTGTTAACCTTATGGATAATCACATTTATGCACAAAAATAAAGCATGGGCAAATAGTTACAATGTAACTTCAACTAAATTGATTTTTTCCAGACAAGTTGCATATTTCAATTATACAGTAAAAAAAATGAGAATAAATACACTAAATAATTTATCTAAGTGACCTACCACATAGTCAACAATATGCATATAAACATTTTAACTACATAGGAGGATAAAAAAAATTATCTTGAGATGGATAAGGATATGGTCTGTATGAATGTGGATAAGGTGGATTGTTGATAGAAGAACTTGCACGAGACGGTGGAGGACTGCTTCGGTTAACACCAAATTGGTTCAATAGTTCAGCCATTTTTTCAGCCTTCACTCTTCTCAAGTGAGTTAGCTTTCGTTTATGTAAATATGAGTCCAAAAATGGTTCAACTTCCATTTCTCCACTAATGAAATTCTCTGAGATAGCCTAAAATACATTTTATAGACATTTTTAACACACAGTCATTAAGTGAGATCAAACTGATAAATCAGCATCATTAAAAAGTTTTATGCTTCTCTTATAACAATAAATATTTATACAAGCATCAAGATTGTAAAATGCATAGGAATCACAAGCCTCAGCAAATCATGTCTGAGGTTTATGATTGTCAACACTTCATACCTTGGCGGAAATGAGGCTTTATATCAATTATTATATTATAAAATCAATATAGAACTTTATAGGAAAGTCTTAGTTTATAAATAAATAAAATATAAGTAATAACTTGCCTTAATTCATTTAATAATTTGGTTTAGTCCTTGACTTGAGAAATAATGATAATTTGGTCGCAAATTGGAAAAGGGAAAAGTTGGGATGGGGAAAAGGTTGTTCATGCTTAGTTTAAACTGGAGAAATAGAAGACGCACATATGCATCATAAAGAGTTCCCCTTGTTTTGACTTGTTGAAATGAAAGTGATTAGCTCAAATTTATAAATTCTTCAATCAGTGTATGCATTAAAGGAAGAAAAATGAGATCGAAAAGAAAGTATTGTCAGAAAAAAATTATTTTAGAATTTAATTACACTTACTTCGCTCTCTTCTTCAGCTTCAGCTGCTGCAGCTTGTATCAAAGCTAAAGTTGTATCCAAGGACATTTGCCTGGTTAAATCATCTTAAAAAGTAAATATAATAATTTTCAAAATTAATAACTCAGAACTATCAGACGTGCTAAAATAAAAATTAATCAAATGTTCTTTTCCTTTCATTATATTTTGGTCAAATAAATTAATTACATATAATTCAAAACATCAAAAAAATATCAAATTAATATAATTAGAAAACATGAAAAGTAAAATATATAAATTATATCTTTTATCTAATTCTGAATAGATCAATTTCAAACATTTGGTATAAAAGAACATAAAAATAATAATTAATATTTTGAATATTTATTATAATTTTTATGTTCTTTTTTTTCATACTCATTTATTAGATAAATAAAATTTGAGGCAAAAATTATTTTTCAAAATGTATATAAAGAATTTACATATATTTAGAAGACAGTTAATAAGAAATTAATCTATCAATACCAGAGTTTAATTAATAATTTAGAAAACTGTATATACATATTAGTTATTTTAAAGATTAATGCATGTATACAGTTTTCAAATTTTCTAATAAATTATTTTTATTAGATTTATATCTAAGAGATTAAGAGAAGCTGCTTTTTATTGGAATTATTTTTAATATATTTTTGATATTTAATTTCTAGATTTTTATTTATATAATGAAAATATACCTAATTTCTGTTTTTTAGTCTCTAAACTCTCTTTCAGAACTTTCACTTCATCATTTAATTCTAAAACTTTGATTCTCAAGTCATTTAATACAGGTTCCATAGCCAAGTTTGACTCAGCTAAATTTTTATTGCTTTCCAACATTGCATTTCTTTCAGATTCAGCTGTTTTTACCTATAATAGAAAGAAGCAATAAATCATAATTACTGAAATACAGTGACAATACATGTAAAATATAAACAAATTTAAAATTGTTTCAATAATAAAAATATCAATTAGATGAGCAATGACTTCATTAAAGCATAAAAATAAAGACATTACAAAAGCAATATTAAAAATGTTATTTATTGTTAAGCTGGTTATGTAAAACTAAATATGTGTTTAAATGTTTATATAGTTAAAAACTGTATCAATGAGAAGTATTTATTTTATAATTACTATATTACTACTTTTAACAATACGATTTATTGTGTTTTGTGTACATTATATCTATATGGTCAGTAATTAACTATTTTAATTGCATAAAACCTGCAATTGTTGATAAAATCATAATTTTAAAACTGAAAACCAATACACATTTTTCTTTTACAAAATAATAATAATAATAAAATGAAAAATTAAGTTTAATATTACTTTACTTTATTCTCTCTTGGAACATTTTTTTTTAAATTTATTAGAAACTTATTCTTTTTGTAATTTTAATGTTTTTCATTAAAAGGTTAACAAAAATAACAAGTTATTTTATACTGGATTTTTAATTTGTTGCAAACATAAAATCAAATATCATCTGCAAAAAGCAGGTATTAATTTATAATAAAATATGAAACTAAATTTATTGACCATATATTATCATGGAAATTTATTAACCATGTAATATGTATTTTTAGTTATACAATGAATTTCACTAGATAGAAATAATAACATTACTTGCTGTAGTTCTTGTACTAATGTTTCAATTAATTCATCATTATTCAAAAGCATTTGAAGTTCAGTAGTTTGCATGTGACGTATGAGTCTAGTAGCAGGATTATAATCTGGATTCAATTCGTGCATATAATAAGGCATCCTGAAATAAATTTTACAAAAATTTATTAATAAAATTGAAGATTTATATTATTATATAATTTGTTAACAATGGCAAGAAAATGAATAAAATATTAAAAGGACAGTTAACAGTACGAATGAATGTACAACGAATTTTGATTGTACAAAAACAAAATTAACATCAAAAGACTAAATTAAAAATAAAATATGCAACAGTAAACAAAAAATTTACTCTACAGCTTTTTATAATAACATTATTTGTTTAGTCACTGAAACGAAATTTCAGAAAACAAATTAAATTATTACTATTTAAATAAATAAATTTATAAAAATTATACAATACTTTATTCTTTCTTAAAGTGCAAAACACTAGGTTTAAAAGGATCTGTTAAGAACTAAACTAAATATGCAGAAATCAATGTTATTTCTATGTATGTAAACATAAACACAAACACGGAAATCAGAAACCATTGACAAATAACGATATCGATTATTAATAGTGAAAAATGAAAACCCGATTCTTTGGTTAAGTCAAAAAATATGTTTAAGTTTTTTTTAAGTAAATTCCTATTTTATAGACGTAGAAAAGAATTAATAATTTTTAAAAATTAATAATTAATAATTTTGCTTTTGAATTTATACAATTATTTTTATCAGTCTTTGGATTACTGAAAAACACAAGTTAGAAATGTTTTTCCCAGGGATGGGGACCTGAATGGCCGAGTGGCTAGCGCTCTGTAGCAAACATAAAACCACAGGTTTCGGGTTCGAGTCCCGGCGGTACCATGAGTGTTTGTAGTGGTTCGGAATTCACATTAAGCTGTAGGTCCCGGTCTGTTTAGCCTAAAGTGTGCATAAGATGACCGTAGGCGACAAACAAACCCATAAGGATGTGAAATGAAGTGAAGAACATTTATATACATAAAAATTATATATATACATATATATATTTTTGTTCTAATGCAGCTGGCAAATACTTAGACAGCTTGGTCTTGAATGACTTTAGGCAAGCGCTGCACAGACGTACTCACTTTGCATTACCCAGGGGGCGCGTGTACTTGAAGATAAGCCACGGACGCCGAGTAACAATGCCCCCGCAACGCTCTACGATCCTATTAGGACCGGGACCTACGATTTAAAGTGGATTCCGAACCACTACAACACCCATGGGCAAAGCCGGGATTTGTACCCGATGCTAATATATATATATATATATATATATACACACATATATAGGTATCAGGTAGTATCGGTACATATATTATATATATATAATTTATGACAAACACAAATAACAAACAGGATAAAAATTTTATGACGAACAAATACTGCTAAATGTTTCCAAAATGACTATTTTAAATAAATGTATTATATTTATATTAATTTACAATATTAATATTTTCCATTAATAAATTATTCTCCATCATGCATAGATTTTCCACTTTCTCACTATAGTATTGTCATTAATACTGAAATCCTTCGTGGAATAATTAATTTTTGCTAAATGATGTAATATAATGTGGCCCTTTGAATTAAAAAAATTAAAAGTTAAGTAAATGTCCTTTTTCAATATAATTAAAATATTAATTGAAATTAAATATTTAACTTTATTTGGAAACAAAAATATGAAAAAGATTTAAATGTAGTGTAAATGTTTAATAAACACAGTTACACATAATCGAAAAATAAAACAGAATGTACCAAGGTCAAATTAGGAGAAAATTGCTGGGCGAAACGTTAGTAGAAAAATGTAACGTTTTTGTTTTCTTTTTTTTTTATCACAATATGCACATTATATTTTTCAACTCCTGAGCTATGGCTCATACTAATTAACACACTTTAACACTTAATATTCTTATACATTTAATTTCTCTCTTAAAGTTAATTATTTTATTTCACATAATTATGCAAAAGGTGGTGCGGGGATTCCTGACCCCGGCACTCCATAACCACACTATCTTTGCCTTTTGTAGTGTTCGTAGAACTTATTTTCGTCGAGACAGCTGTGGAGGGCAACAAATCAGTGAGAGAAGAAGAAAATCGAAAGCGCGGAAGTTGCAATAGCAAATAAGTAGCTTAAATAGTGGGATCAGGAGCATTAAATCGTAGGAGCATTTAAAATTAATTTAAAATATTTAGAACATTGCGATATTTTTTGAGGGAAGAAATATCATAATCGTAATTTTGTAGGGTATTTAAAACTGGGTTATTGATGTCTTGCATATTATTATAGAATTTAGTAGAAATTTTAGGAACAAATTGTGTTATAAATATAATCTTATTTATTTAAAAATCAATGTAATTAAAAAATTCAAAACATTTTAGAATGTTAATTATTTGTTTAAAATTACATTTATGATATTTATCTATTGTTTATTCTGCTTATGCCTGATATATTGTTTTAAGTTAGATAACAATTATCTCTTTTTGCAAAAATTTGATATATGTAATGTAGATTTAATTTCAAAAATAAGCAATAATTGGTTTTTTTGGGGGTAAATAGAAATAAATTAGAGTAAACATGAATTTTAAAATATTGCATCATTCAAATTTTTTTTTTTTTCTTACTCGATCGAAACTCATATATTTTGATACTTTTTTAATTTAAATGAATAATTTATTTTTTACTACTATACATTTTAAAAATAATTCATATTTCAAATAACGTCTATTTAATGTAAATATATCATGCTAAAAACAAAATATAGGTAACAAATTTATATTTTTCTCAATTAAATAATTTCTTATTTATAGAAATATATTAAAAAGCGATACTATTTTGATAAAAATATTCAATATCAAAAATTAGAAACTGCGCGAAGCATAAAGAAAAATTGCTTGACTTTAAAAAATAATATAAAATGTGTTAATAAATATGTCCATTATTAAAATAATACGCAAAAATAAGTTTTTAAATATCATTCTAATTTCCTTTTCAAATTTAATGTATATCCAATAATTAAATACATTACAATAAGTTACATGTATATATAACCCTCGTTCACCTAACAATTAAGAGCGCCCTCCATAATGTAATAAAATGCTAGTGATTATTATTTGTACATCGAATTCATTTTTCCCGTAACTTACAGCTTAAAGCAGTATCGAACTCATATTTCCAGTAGCGTACATTTTAAGAAATTCGTAAATTTCGAATTTCATTCAAACCTTGAACGGTCGACCATTTTGAGTTCAATCACTTGATACGAAACATAAATTCGTAACATTCGTAGTGATGTAATGATTCGTTCTCTCTATACGGATCATACGGATTCGACCCATCTCTACCATGATATGGTAGCTCCTCCATATGTTTACAACAGTATAGAGTTTGTTGCACAGCAAAATGGCTGACGTTGGTAGAAGGCCTGAATCTTATTCTCCAAAATCAAGTCCTCGAGGATCTCGGTCACCTGTTGTACCTCGTCAAGATTCAACTGGAACTTTAAAAACAACAATATCTCTGGGAAAAACTCCTGCAATTGTACACAGTGGCCCCTTTTACCTTATGAAAGAACCTCCAAGTAAGATGCGTTTTGTTTTAGCTTCAAATTATAGAAATTAGTTGCTTTTTTATCCTATACGAATGTAGATATAAATTTAGATTGAATAGAGAAAAAAAAAGTGTCTCTTATTGATGATTCTTAGAATAATCGTTCCATTTGATTTGCTATAATATATCGAGGTCCTGTGATATGCAAATGTTTACTTTGATGTTTAGAATATTTTTTTGATTTAAGTTATTATAGGACTGATCGTGCTTCTTAATTGTAGAAAATTCCGAAAATATGTGGTTTTCTATTCCAAAATTTGACGCTTCCATTTCCAAAAATTTCATGTTGTGTATTCCAAAAGTATGTTTTTTTTTTTCTAAAAATGTCAATTTTCACTTTTCTGAAATAAATCTTAAAACATATAAACCTTGTAAACAGTGCTAAAAAGAAACATTAGTGGACAATATGACTTTTCTTTGAAACTTGAGTATATACCTGTAAAAATGCCAAAATAACTATTTATCTAAGTTATTTTTTATTTATTTAAGCTTAACCAACTTTGACAACTGCTATGAGCCTTTAAATGAACTCCTTCGCTGATGAAGGATAATTTGGTTCACCAAATTAGCAGAAAATAATAAACCATATATATTGCCATTTGACAAGGGCAGTATACAATGGTGTATTAAAAAAATTTTTTATATATATATTATTGTAAATAAATAAATAAAAACCTGATCAGTAGATAATTCTAAAACTATTAATTAAATTACAAGGGCGATTGCAGTTCACACTGAAATTTTCGAAAATTATGCTCAAAAACATATTTGCCATATTCCCTGCATAAGCTGCAGTAACAAAACCTAAAATCATTTAATGAAGATGAAAATTCTAAGGTTAGACAGCTAATCTACACTGACAGATAAAACACACACACACACACAATTATGGGCAAAATGTATACTGACATGTGAAAAGTTGTTCAGAAATAGTAAAACCCCATATAAATTAGTAAATTCTAAGGAAATAAATTGTAATATCTTGAGGATAGCCTTATCAAATAAACCGTATCCTCAGTATATTGTAAACTATGTTATTTCTGCACGTTAGATGTCTGGATCAAAGTCAAAATCACATCTCAATATATTCCAATAACATGGAGTAGACAGAATTGCCTTCTGTTCAGAGCTGGCAAGGTATAGGATTGAAAAGAAAAAAAAAAATCAAGTTGACAGTGCAAACATATTCCCTACTGAAGCATTTTTATGCATTTGCATATGGATGAATTTATAACTTCACAATGTGTTAGTTATTGACCAATTCAGTTTCAGTAGTTTTTAGCAAAACTGTAGGATATGAAATATTCCAAATGGACAAAAATTTACTGGAAAATGTAGTCTAATCATTTTCATTAATGCTTTGACAAGCATTAATGAAAATGATTAGAAAATTGTAAAAGCTGCTTTAACAAGTATTAATGAAATTTCATTTTATTTATTTAAAAATATAAACTTTATGCATTCGGTTGATATCATATGTGTGGTATATCTATCTTATGCATGCTGATTCTTGATAGATTTCTTACAGATTTGACTACTCAACTTGTTTAAATGTAGAAGTGTGAAATATTTACATTACTTTTTATATTTTAACAGAAGGAGAATTGACTGGGGCTACTAATTTAATGTCCTATTATAATCTTGAACATTCCTACAACAAGTTCTCTGGCCGTAAATTGAAAGATCAACTCAGCACTTTTCTGCCTAATCTTCCTGGTAATATTGATACACCAGGAAGTGTGGACAACAGGTAATTGAAAGAATATAAATATCCATTCCTGTTGTATTTATCTTGTATTTGACTATTTAAAAATTCAAAATATTTTTGCTGACTTTTGTTTTTAATTCTCAAATATATGGTTTTCTTTTTTTTAAATATTTCATTTGGGAAATTATTATGAAACAGATTATAAAGCATTTAATATTTGCGTATATAACATTTATATTATGAAAGGTCTATCATATTTATTTACAGTAAAATTTCTAAGATGGACCATTTTCCCATGAAGCCATTTTATTTTTTTTAAGTAAGGATTTTTGTATATAGGGACAATTAATGTCCATACTGATAAATATTAATTATATTCTGGAATGTAACCAATTGAAGATCTTAAATATATTTTTAGAACATGAGAGGTATTTTATTAGGTGTTTTTATTTATTTTAATATATATATATTAATTATTTCTTCTAATGTAGAAATATTTGAGTTTGACCACTAAAACCCATTAACCTGTTGAAAAAGAGAACAAATTACATTGACAGTTACTGTTTAAAATTTTTGGAAATATTAATCATCACTCTGAATGTTTAAAAAGCAAATTAGTGATTATACTTTTTGGTGAAATGAATAAAAAAAATAATGTATATGTATTCACAATTTTTTTTTATCGAATTAATTTTATATATATATTTTACAGTAAATAAATATTTTTAGTTTTACCATAAATTTCTCTTTCTATTTATTTCCTTTCTGAATCGCCATCTTAAAACAAATGTTAGAACAGAGAATTAGCTTTTTAGGAGTTCCATTGTATAATACATAACTTTGTAATTTCCCCCACCAAAACTATGCAATGTTTACTTGTCTCTGCTGTATATTTTGTAAGATATATATATATTTTGTAAATTTTTATTAACATAATGGTACTTAATAAAAGCAAACATAGTGCATCCTTTCCCTTGTAAAATATGTACACTCATCAGTGAGCATATTTTATATTCTCAAAAAAAATTCCTTAATTTCCTTCAGATACCAAATATGCATCTTGAATATGATGTAAATTAAATATATGAATGCAAATTTCTCATATCATATGGAACTAAAATGAAGTGAATGCTATTTAAGATGTATTGAGGAAGTTTTTTAATTTGCATGAATGACTATATAACCATAAAAGATAAGTGCTAAAATTTATTTGTATATAAATTATGTTTTGCTAATTTTTTTCATTACAGTTCTTTAAAATCTCTTATTGATAAGCCTCCCATTTGTAACAAAGAATATTTGCCATTAACTGGTTCACAGCTCACAGGTTTTAGACTTCACCCTGGTTCAGTAAGTTTATTTGAATTTATTTTAGCTGTACTATATGCATGTATTCTAGCTGTACTATAGAGGAAATTAAATCATATCCTGAAATTTTTTCCTTAATTTTATTATGCATATAATGTGCACATTTTAGTAACTACAATAGAATGTTATGCTATTTTAGGGACCAAAATTAAAATATTTAAGGGATTTTTTTCTGTCTTACTTCTGCGTTATATAAATGATCAAGAGAGAAGAGTCTTCTCAAGTCAAGGTTTAGATAGCATCTGACCTTCATGTCTGGCACTATATACATTTACATTAACTGTTATAAGTAATTCAGTACATTTCTATAGTTCATACCATTTGAATAAATTTTAAGAAGCATCTGCATTAAAAAGAAATAAAGGGATACAATAATTTTTTATCGTGAAAAATTATTTCACTTTTATTCACTCAAAAATTTGCATTTAGCATTTTTACAGAAATATATTGGACTTTATGAATTAATAGTTTCTACAGAAGCTTTTTCAAATAAATGTCTTCATTTAATTCCAAATTTTATTAATATTTGATATCTGTAGATTAACCACATACTTTTTCCACTTCCTCACTAAATTCTTTTAACTTCTAAACATTACTGGATTTTTCTCCTAAATTAAAAGTTTTTATATTTACAAGTTTTTATATTACAAAAATTTCAAAAATATGATTAACTTAATAATATTTATTTAAAACATAATCATGGTAATCACATATATGTAATTGTTCATTTTCCTTTTGTAAGAGTTTAAAATTTTCTTAAAAATACATTTTGAAAAAATTAAGTAGGAAAGGCTGACACATACAATGAAAATAACAATAATGCTATATGTAACATTGTTTTCACCATATTATGTGATCTAATGTTAATGCTTTCTTACTCAGTTATTTGTGCATTAAGCAGCACCACATCAGTTTTTCTATCAAATCTATATATCTGGTATCATACTTATATACTTGTGTGTATATATACATCAAAATGCCATTTCACCACGATGCAGATTATATGTCTGACCCAAAAACCAATTGCTATGAAATTTTCTATCCATATTTCTGGTACCATGGTATTCAACTTTTATTTGAATCATATCCAAAAACCAGTTCCCATTTCAATAAGTCAGCAACATAAGAATTAAATAATTCTTAATTTAAATAGGAAGCATTGATCAAATACATTTTATTTTTGTTCCACAAATTACTGGGGGGAGAATAATTTTAAAATGAGTGATTCTTATCATACATATTTGTCATTTGTCCCATTTATATGAATAATATAAATTTGACTCATCATTAATACATTTATAGAGAGAAAGAAATTTTTGAGAATTAAATTGGAAGAAATTTCTGAAAAAAATTTATATAACCAAATGCTTAAGCAAATATCTAAAGTTATTTAAAACAGGTCAAAAGGTATAAATATAATAAGATATTAAATTACCTTATCTAATGTAATAAAAGAAATTTTCTATGTATTCTTGTATTATTTGGTGCATTATAAGTATTTTAAACTTTTGTATTATAAACATTTTCTTCTTAAAATTATCTGAATTGGTTGCAATCTGTGTTGTTATACAAGCATGTATTTTAATATTAAAAATATAGTTAAAAGTATTCTTTAATATGTAATACTATACACCCTTTTATAATTTATAATTTTTTAATATTTCAAATAACTTGTTTGAATAAATATTGCATTGATTTTTTTTATTGAAATCTTTTAAAAATATTTATTACAGCTTCCAGAACAATTCAAACTTATGAGCCAGCAACCTCAAAAGAAAAAACATAAACATAAAAAACACAAACATAAGGCTGGTGACACTCCAACTCAAGAATCTCAACAAGGTATTTTATTTGTAATTTATTTAAATATTATGTATGAATATATATATATATATATATAAATTTTTTAAGTAAGGGTTCCTAATATATTTAAAATATGAGACCTAAGTGTAATTTTAGTGCATGTAGAAGAATTCTTAATGCTTATCATAAGCTATAAAAATGAATAAAATAATATTGTTTAAGGAATATAGAAAAATACTTTTTGTACGGTCAGTTAATTCAGATGAAATTTATGAATTGAATATTAAAATTTAATTAACATTCATAAATTTATCAAGTACTTTATAATTATAGAGGGCTTTTTTTATTATTATTATTCAATCACATATTATTCTAGTTTTTAAAAATCAAAAGACGAGTTTTGGATTATTCTTATATATTACATCATCTATTGACTTCTTTGTAACAAATGCTGGATATTGATTTATGCTGTTTCCCAATTCAGCATCATTTTGCTATTAACCAAGATAATCATGCTGACAAATTATTTTTAAAAAAATGTTTTCTTTATATTAATGCCAAAAATTGAAAATTTATTAGAATGAAAACCTTGATGGTAATTAGAGAAATATCTTTTAAATAATGAATAATCATTTAAATAACTTCATTTTCTTGTGATTCTCTTTGTGTAGATAAATAAATTTATGGGTCAGAAGATCCTGTCAAATGACTTCCCTCAGCAGATGTTTTGAAGGAATTTTCAAAAATTATAGATGCAGTATAGTAGGGCACCCATAGTTTTTTTTTTAATTATTCAGGGATAATACTGAATCTATCATTCTAGTTTGTATGGCTAATGACCACTTGTCAAAAATAGACAATATTTTTTTTTTGGGGGGATTTTTAGGATTGTATTCTCCCATTTCCTGTTTTCCTTTTAAAATTAAATATTCATAAGAATGGGGTTTCTGGATTTTTAATATTTATGCCTATGTTATAGTTATTTCTTGTACTATTCAGTTCTTAATTTTAAACAAGAGTTATTTTTATTTGCAGATATCAATATGGAAGGTTCCCATGAGAAAAAACATAAGAAACAGAAAAGACACGATGAAGATAAAGAGAAGAAGAAAAAGAAAAAAGAGAAGAAGAAGAAAAGGTAAAATAGAGGTTTGTCTCTTATTGTGTTATAATAAATTAGCAAATTGATATAAAGATGATTGTGTATAAGCCGAGAATTTTAGAACTTTTTATAAACTTAACTATGAAGATCGGCTTATATACAGATCATCTAATATCGCAAAAAAAAAAACAGGGGGCTTATCTGCTAGCCTGACACACGTGATAAGTCGCCAAATATCATTAAATATAACATGTTTTTATTTCTTAAATTTATGTAAAAAAAAATTATTCATTTTTATGAAAATGAGTCGCTTAATTTTGAAATTGTTTATATCGATGGTTTGTTGCAGTGTCCCAAAACGAAAAGTCTTACATTAGCAGAGTTTGTGCCCAGCTGGCAGAAAAGTACCAAAACATACATCAGAAAAATTAACATGATACCATAATAAATTATCTCATAAAAATAATGATGGAAAAGGAAAATTTCTCTTGACTTATTTTTTGGAGGGTATTATAAATGTAATCTTTATGCAAAAAAAAGTCATATAAATCCTTCAAATTCACTTTCACTTATTGGAATATCTAGAAGAATATCATCATCACTTTCATCGTTTTCCGTATTAAAATTTATGTCCCCTTTGTATTCAATACATTTTCTCCCATGCGTCACTTATTTAGAAATGCGTTATTTATGCGTTTATGCCCCTTGCGTTATTTTTAGAAATAAATAAACTTCTTATATATTCATTTGTATTAAATTTTAAATTAAAACTTATATTATCTTAATTTTTGACATGTTTTGAATTTTATTCAAGTATTTAGTGCTCAAATTTATGCTTTATTTTGGATGTTGACATAAATGAAAGCTAAGGATTTTAATTAAAAAAAGGATAATTAACTTATTAGAATATTTAAAATTTTACCATGTTATTCATCTCTGCAATATCCTAATAAGTGGAGGCGAGGATCTTTTTGATGTTGCTTGCTATTATTTTTATTTTTAGAACTAAAACGTACAAGTTATGTTGTGTTAGAAAGGAAAAAAAACGAATATAATACTGAAGTTCTGATAATTTGATTACCTCAAATGACCAGAGTTTCTTGTGGAAAATATGCATATTTCCTTTTGACAATACAATAAGTTCTCAAATCTATTGTTAAACTCAACATTTAAGCTCTCAACAGTCAGTTTGAATAATTATGTGGAAATCTTAGGGGGAAAAAGCAGAACCAAAGATCATTAATATGCTATTGTTATTAATTATTACTGTTATATCAAAATGGAAGTTCGATAATATGTTGGATACAGTTCACATTATATCAATTCTAATTTGTAAGGAAAAAAATGAAATCTAATTTCATGTGATTAAATTTATTTTGTCTTTAATCATACAAATAGGCAGATAGCGTAATCTAGCAATGATAAAGAAAATTCTTAAAATATTCTGTTAGGCATGTAAAAGTGTTTTGACCAAATCTTATATAGTGAAGTGTTATCATAAGACCACTTCAATTTAAATGTAACATCCATTGGATGTTAAGATTTGATTGCTATTTTGTATTATATGAATATTTGTGGATTGGAGTAATGATGTAAGAAAGTTTTTATTAGTTTTTCACCTTTGATTTAGCATTGTTATCTTTTTAATTTAGAATCATTGAAGAAGGTAGCAGAAACTTTTCAAGCCAACTTTAATTGGGTACTTTGGTATGTTTAACAAATTCCTGTGATATACAGATCAGGAAGATTTATTATTTTTTGCTCAATTCAAAACTTTCAAATCTATTGCTTACTAAAAAAAAAAAATTCACTGATTTCTAATAAAATACTTTTTAATGGCTAGATTTTTTTTTTTTTTTTTTTTCTGTATTAATATACAGCAATTTTTTCACTATTAAATGTAACATGCATAAATTGGCATACTTTATTTTTCATTTCAATATATTTATCTCTAACAACTGATTTCTTTTCCTTTATTTTATTAAAATATTGACTCCAAAAGCTTATTTGTATTTTAAAAATGTCTTAAATTTACTGAAGAAAATACAATGGTTTTATTTATGTTTTTGTATATAATTAATTAATTAAATTATAAATTTGAGAATGTAGTAATGTTTATTTTTAAATTAATCATAAGTTCTTCTAAAATTTTAAATCATCTTTTAAGATTTAAATGGCATGTAAATTTTTTATCACTTCATATATATTATTACAATTGCTAATAATTTTCAAATGTTTGTAATTTTATAAAAAAATTTTAATTCATAATTGTTTTAACAGAAACATGGTCCTGATGTATTGACCGGAGCACCTATTGCCAATGCACTGACTCATCCTAATAGAACTCCAAAGCCCATATGAAGAAATATCTGTTCTTTTCTTGCTCTGATGTATTTATGATGTCTTTTTATGTATTTGTTTTAAACTTGTGTATAGTTATATATTTTATAAATGTTTCTTGAAAGTAATGAAATATGTATAAATAAATTTATTATGCTAAAGTTTTGAGGATTAAAAATAGTTTTCATGAAATAAATGACTTGCAAAGATATCTGGATTTTGTTATATATATTCATGTATATTAAAATTTGATCAATTGAGTTTTATGACTTAACTGGGAAAGTTACTTTTTTTTTTTATTAATAGGAGTAAATGTTTTTATTAATATCTTGACTATAGAATATTTTTGCATGGGAGGGGAATTTTTTATTAAAGTTATTGATATAGCTGCAGTTAAAAAGAATATATGTATTTCAATAAAATATTTGAACATAGCCTGGACATTGAATTCTTAAAAATAATAATAAATCTATAAAAAATTGCTTTTAGTACACATGGATTCTATCTACAAAATCAATTTGTCAAAAAGAGTGAGACTTTTGCCTTTCTTTTAAATTAGTAACTCAATTTTGTAATGATACTACATTGCAACATATTGACTTCTATATCTAAAAAGAAGTAATACTTCCAAGTAATTTGTTATAATTCAAATATTTGAAATATATTAAACAAATGATAATGTATTTAATATACAATTTAAAACTGTAATATTAAAACACATTGAAACAAATTCATATAACTGAATAAAATATGAGAAATCCATTAAAGAGCAAGTGGAAAGTGTAGTGTTTTTATCAAAGTAAATTGAACCAAATTATAGTCCGACAACCAAATGGTGTGGAAAATTGGAAGCAGATTTTTAAAAAAGAGTGGCATCATAAAAGAGAAAATGCCATTGAAGAGGGATTTTAACTGCTGTAAAAATTTTAATAATTAAAATTTTAGATGATACAATATTAAAAAGAAAAACTAAATTTAAAAAAATTTCCCACTAATTATTAGATTTTTTTCTTTAAAAAAACAGCACTTAAATATAAAGCATCATATTATTCATTTAATTATACAAGAATTGCTTCACATTAAATATTTAAAAAATAAATCTGTAAAAATTGTTTTGTGTACACATGGATTCTATCTGCAAAATCAATTAGCCAAATCATGAATCTTTGTCTTTATTTTTAAATGAATAATTCACTTTTATAATTATAATATCTAGTGTAACATATTGACTGCAATACTTAAAAAGAAGTAACACTTTGGTATTTAATTATTCTGTGGAAAATGCAAATAAACTCCAACTAAGACTATAAATATTCATACATAAAAGAATATATGTACAAATTTTGTAACGGTTTTTACAATAATTTTTTTTCATTCATAATTAACATAATTAGATATATTATTAAGTAGTCAATATCTTATGTCCCTCGTTTTGGATGTTTATCTACTTGTGTTTGCTTTAAACCTTCCAGCAATATTTGTATGTCAAAAGAGAATTGTACTCGCATATATTATTTAACATTCTTTTTTTTTTAAATAGACAATTTAACATTCTTTAATTAAAATAGAACTTTATTCAACAGTTTGTGACCACCAGTATAGATTGGTTTGCAAAAGGGTTTGAGAAACCTAAAGCAAATTATTCCTATAGTAATTAAATAAATATTAAGGAAAATGAACTCATTTTTCATGTTAAGTTATTGAATTTTCTTCTAAAGCTAAATTTTTCTTGTTCCTTAAATAAGACAAGTTATTTATCCACTGTGGGGTTCATGATGATTCTTAATGATTTCTTCTTTTAAATTAAGATAATTAAAAATTTTATTGGTTTTTATGCCCTGGAAAAAAAAAAAATGTTTTCCCATTTTTTCAGAAAAATATAATGGGACTAAAACAAAAATGTAACAGTTATAATCAAAAAGAAAAAGTAAAATTTTTGCAAAGAGAACATTTATAAAAAAAATAATATATTTGACTATCTTCATAATAGTTCGTAGTAATGGTTGTCGAAACTACCCTTGTAGAACTCGTTTTACAACATGAATGGTGTCTTTGTAAGAAAACTTATTGTAAAAAGGATTGCCAATCTTTGGGTTAGATTGTAGCGCCATCTACTGTTTAAGTGTAAGCGAAAACGTGGGCATTTAAAAAACAAAAAATTATAAAGATATTTTAATTCCTTATATATAATTTATTAATATTACCAAACCTAAATATAAAAAAATTAAAAATATTTTGATTACTATGACTTTTTTTCCCCCATAATTTAGGGAAAAAAAACAATATTACGCTAAGAGTGTAATGATGTGTAGATAGTAGTATTTAAAAATTAGGTTTATCCATGGAAATTTCGTACTGATAAATTATTTATCTTGTAATGAATTTGAATTGGAAAAAAAATTTAATGTTCTGTGAAATTTAGTTTTTACGTTTTGCTAAGTTTAGTAATGATCATTCTTTGTGGATAGCATTTCATCAAGATGTAACAGTATGATTAACTGTCTGTTTTTTAAAATTAACAAATTCACCTTTAATACACAATAGTTTAATTAATAATAGTTTTTACAATTTAATTCTTAACATTATTTTTAAGATAAATAAAGTGCAGATTTTTTAATGAAAAGCTGATTTTTAATTCATCGTTTAGAAATTTTTTTTTAAACAAATCGGATATGTTTATAATTTAATAGATAATTTTAAAATATATTTTGAGAAAAAAATTTGTGATAATAAAAAAATATTAATCACTTCAAGGACAATTGACACATGTGCAAGTTTACTTTTAATTAAAATTATTGTAATCGGAAAAAATATATATATATATATATATTGGAAACGTATATTACAAAATCACTCGACAATGAAAACAACTCGTTATATTTCAACATTGAGAAAAGTCTTTTTATTTCTTACAGCAATATACATGTTGTATCGGGTTAGACAGGGATTGGCAAACTTTTTAGGTCGCGGGTCAAAAAATCGAAAGAAAAAAAAGTTTGGCGGGCCAAGATAAATTTTTCTAAAATTTTAAACAAACAATATACAAGTATTACAATTTAAGTATGTTTATGAGATGAATGAAATTGCGATTTCATTTTTAAAAGTTCCTTATAGTGAGGCTCGAAGTGAGATGTACTGATTCTAAGGAACGAGTTGAATGCTCATCTGTCAGTCTACTTCGAAATAATTCTTTCTATGGTTCATCGTTGAAAGTACTTGTTCACATGTATAAGATGAAGCAAACATAGCACTGATTTTCTGGTCGTGAGATATTAAATTTGGGGGAAACTTACTTGCGATAATGATTTGTAAAACTCTAACTTTGGCATATTTAGAAACAACTGCTTGAGATGATTGTTAGATTACAATTCAATTAATTCAACCTGCAAATCTGACCTCACTGCTTCACAATATACGTTGAAAGGCATGGTAAAAATATTCAAATAGAGAAAGTAAAAGACCATCAGTCCTTTGAAAAAAAGGAAGAAAAAAAAAATATTTAATTAAAGGAGATAGATATATAAATATATATTTCTTTTAATTTGCCTTGGATTCGGCAAATTAAAATTCTATCCGCGGGCCGGATAGAATCTTCCAGCGGGCCGTAGTTTACCCATCCCTGGGCTAGACTGTGCAAAGTAAACTCGCTAGATTTGTAAAAAAAAAAAAAAAATGCTAACAAATTAAATGAATACTCTTTTAATTCATTGTTGATACTTATCGAACACATATGGAGACATTTTTATTTTGGGAGAGGATGTTTACTGTTTATGTAAACACATTAAAAAAATAAAAAAAATGTATCTTTTTAAAAGATTTTTCTGAAGAAGTTAAAATTAATTTTACCACAATTGTTAGTTATTTATCAAACATGAAACTCTCGAAAATTAATTTTTTTTTTCCTTCTGCAGAGGGTGGGGAGAAAATGTATTAACAATTCTATAAAATCAAGAACCAACAACCATTTCAAATCTATGTTATCTATCTAACTTCATTAAACCTATTTATAAGAGGTGTAGATGTACGCGGACTGTGACTATGGATATTTTAAACAAAAAGAACTGTGTGTTCCTTTTTAACCACATTTAATGAATATTATCTACAGCTATATTTACAATATTATTCTTCAATAGCGCAACAATTCCATGGCGGGCCAAGGCCGTCTAACTACTGGCAGATTTCGAAACAGGATATGTTTTTCTTTTTTACTGAGTAGGACTCGAACCCAAAACCTGTTGCACCAAGCTCCAGAGCGCTAGTCATCTGCCATCTCGGCCTCCATTAGCCGCCAACAAATCCTACATTATATTTACAATATACTAACATAAAATTTAACATCATTAGCTATCTTGATTAATATAAAACATTCATTGCGGTTTTCGTGGTTCGCTACATCTTCCGCCATTCAGAGTTCAATGGTCAGTGGGCCTCGAGACTCTCACCCGAGAAGCACAGTGCAATCATGCGCTTGTGCTGGAGAAACGTTTAGTTGATCTATAGTTTCTCACCCCGAGTGGAAATATATTTTAGTGCAACCCTGCGCATTAATTAGCTTACAGACTCTCACGCGGAGAAAAAGTATATTTAGTGCAACCCTGTACTTAGCCGAGAATTCCAACTCAAAGTGGAGTCCTTCCACGATGTTATAGTTATCTGTCATTTATTTTAAATGTGATAAATATTGTATGTGCGTGGTGTTTGTACGTTTAATAAAACTGGAGTTCTCAATTATCTCAACCTAACCACTAAATAATACAATCTGGCTACCCAACATGGCCTCCGCACTACACAACTATATTTATAAGTTAGCATCATTAACTATCTGATTAACATGAAAAATTCGTTGCCATTTCCATTCTCCAACTCGTCAGCAGTCATCTACTGTCTCTCTACCTGGCTCCGCCGTCTTTACGTTAAATTGTAGATCCCGGTATAATTAGCTGAAAGTGTGCACAAAATGTCTAACGTAGAGCGACAAAACAAACAACCGTCTTCTCTACTTCCAAGGTCAAAGTTCAGAGTTCAAAGCTTCCTCGTGTGAGGAAACTCTCAGTCAACACATAACCGTCAAGTAACGCCACCTACTTATTAGATTAGCAGTCAAACAAATCCTGCATTTTTATGAAATTAACTTTCAATGCGCATTCTTTTATTCTTAAAAGAAATTTATAATTTTCGTTTTCTGCATGGTACATATTTATTTTTGTTTCGTGGATACTTTCTAAAAAAATATTCGTTTGATGAATATGCATCTGCAGCATTTTTATTTTACCGAACGATTATTTGGCTGAACTCGTGGATTTCCTTGACTGCTCACTGTTTAATTCGTGTCACTCACCCGAGTGCAAATATTTATCTCTGGGAGTATTTCCCTGGTAGCTAATTTTACCACTCCTTCTAACATATCGTGTTGTTTGTTAGCAGAATGCATGCAAGTAATCCTATATAACAAAGTATTTCCGCGTATCATTCTTGTGTGAGCTGGTGACTTCCACTCTATTGCTCACAAAATAATTTTAATGTTATCCATAACTGAATAGTTTCACACAAGAAGGCTAAAAGTATATCAGTGGTTCAGTATATAATCTGCATTTTATTTTCGTGAATTTTTTTAACTAAATGGGAATTATAAATAAATTGTAAAAATGATTGCGATTTTAATAAGACAAACACACGCTCAAAAGAAAAACGTTGAATAAAATTGGGCTTGCAATTAAAAATTCCTTTACGTTCTTTGTATTAATAGAATTTCTTGATTCTTGAATATAATCTTTTTCTTTTCATTTTTGGGAAAGCTGTGTTATAGTTTTTGTTTTTCTAATGTAGCTGGCAATACAGAGACAGTTAATCTTTATGCCATAAGCAAAGGGCTGCACCTCTGTTACTCATTTAGCACTACCCAGGGGGCACTTGCAGCTTGAAGATATGCTACGGGCGCGGAGTAATACTACCTCCACAACTCTGGCTCTACGATCCTATTAGACCGGGACCTACAGCTTTAAGTGGAATTCGAACCACTACAAACACCCGTGGCACCGCCGGGACTCAACCTAAACCTGTGGCACCGTGCACCAGAGCGCTAAATATTCGGTCATAAGGCTCCGAGCTGTGTCATAGTGGTATCTTGAATCATGTTAAAATGATACCGTGTTGTAGTAATTCGATTTACAAGGAAATTGTTTGTATATTTTAAATTGGAATTTATTACATGAAATTAAGTCAAATTAAAACGTTTAGGTAGATATGAGTTTATGAGAAGTTAAGCCAAGACAAGTGTGAATAACAAAACAGTTTATTGGCAAGGAGTCAAATACAATCAATGTGATTTTTTTACATAGTTACCGTGAACATTGAGATATTTGTCATATTATAACTCTCAGCAACCCGAGAGTTTACCAATACTCTCTGGTTTGTCTTCATGGTATTCAGATACTATTAAATCTCAGTTGCCTTTAGAATTTCGTTGCTGGGAAAACGTTGTTCTCTCAGATCTCTCTTCAGTTCTCGAGAGGGATGAAAATCATTCAGAGCCAGGTCTTCCGAGTGATCGAACAATCCCCACTGAAATTGCACAAGAAGCTATTTGCTTGCACACAGCAGTAAGAGATCGTGCGTTGTCATGGATCAAAACAATCCCAGCCTTAAATACAGCTCATTCTTCGATGAATTACAGCTTCCCGCCTATGGGAAATGAATGAAATTTGCCCAAGTCGTACTTGGGCAGCTTAATCACTACTGTCGGCCATGTTAAAGGGCCTGCAGTTCAGCTCCCATGATGATTTGGACTAGGCAGTGACAGATTTTTATAGCAAAGACCTGCACAATGATACTGCAATGAAAGAAGATCCGAAGTGTAAGCTCTGCTGGTAACCTAGCAATGCTATTGGAGTTGAAAAACGATAGCCGTTTTAATTGATTCGGCAAATGAGAAACATGTATGCAACCTTTTTCTGCATAATCACCCATGCTCAGAACAAGTTCTGCAATGCTGACAAAGTGCCTTAATTTTCTGGAAAAAAATCTTCCTGATCACTGTATCAATTATGCACCACTCTTCATTTAATCAGAAACCCCATATTTGTGGCTATGTGCTTAACAAAAAATAAAGCATAGCCGTTTATGAAAAGCTCAATAGGTCATACTAAATAGAAGAGGCAATTGAAGTTTAAATTCCATATATAAATAATATTTACTTTGCACTCAGTTTGTTCAAATACATAAAAAAGAAAACATCAAATTAAGAATTGCACAAAAAATAAACATTTAATTTTTTTAAAAATTACATAAATAAATTATAAATTAAATTATATCTCCTTACATACATCTTTTCCTAACTCATCAATTACATCGTTTATGCTAACTACAATATTTCGATGAATATTTAAAAAAAAATTAAACTAGGAAAATACATCGACCTTAAAAAAATGTGGTATATGTATTGGATTCATTGAAGCACTAAATAAATATTTAACAAAAAAAAAAAAAAAAAATTTGGACTAAGTTGGCTATAAGTTTGATATTTCACTTATGAGTTTGGGGATCATATCTTTATTTACATATGACTTTATTTGTGGTAAACATCGCAAATGTTTCGGATTTCTTACAACGATTTTGTGTAAGCTTAATTGGTCTCAGCACCGAGCGCTTGTCGCGCCTCAAATTCTTTCTTTTATATATATTCGTTTCCGGTGGGGTGATTAGAGGGATGATCTCCGCACCCCTACTGCGAGCTTCGTCCCATTACCGACTCCGACTTCCAGTTCTCAGCTGCGATCCCAAGAAAAGATACCACAGCCCTACATTCTCCCGGTATCACAAACTTGATATTTCCCGAAAAGCACGACGAGTGCGCCCTAAGCACTGATGACATATCATTATGAATCTTCCACTTCACTCATGGATTTCCGGCTGTGACAAACATGCTGTACGTCGGGTCATTCAATTTTCAATAGAATTTTGTAATCCTCAGCTTGCTGAAAATCTCTTATGATAGAATCGCTGGATCTCATCTGGAAGTATATTTATTCAATGGGTGATCATCTTTATGTTAGCCACTATCCACATTCTTCTGCCGCGAATTTGGGATTCCTTCTACTACCAAGCTGACAGTATTGCCAACTTACAATATGTGACAGAGTTATAATTGTGAAAAGCCTTTTTGAAATAATAAAATTTCATTTGACTGATCCTTGCATATAAATCATGTCTGAATTCTCTGCTTACTTGTATGAGGTAAAAATTGATTATATTTTGACTGGCAACTATTTAAATACATTAATACTCAGACTTATGTGAGTCTCGATATACAAATTCTTTTGATTTTTTGTTTGACAATACTGCAATTCAAGCTATCTTCAGAGTGCTGTGATATGTAATGGATCATAATATTATCACCATATAGAATTCACCTTGTGCCACCAGTTAGTTTATCTATTCTTTGAGTATAGAATTGTTGAAAATTAATTTTTAATCACATATAGTGTCACTCTTTTCTTAATTATCAGTCACAACTGTAGTTTTTTCTTTTATCAGTATCGTTTTATAATAAATTCCTTCACATCTATTTATATTTGGCTCACGCATTGTCTTTTTTACTTATTTTAATGTGGAGTTTTGAATAGCAAAAAATTTCAATCTAATCAATATTTTATTTTACTATTATTATTTATTTTTTTATCTTTGTTTGTAAAGCATTTTTTTCAATTGTAAAATCGTGAATATAAAAAGTGAAAATTTTAGAAAATTGAAGAAGTTTAAAAATAGCCAAATCTTTAAAGCTAATTGTGGATATTATTTCAGAGGGGCAAAAAATATTGAGCGTTGGCCGTGTAAAAATTGCAATAAGTATTTTTCTTTTCTTCTTAAACTATTTTGTTGTTAATCCTTTGGTCCAAATTAAACAAAATTCTTGTATGTATTTATCTGGTATTAAAAAAATTTGTATGTATTTATATAGTATTAAACAGCAATACGTGGC
>BPLR01016021.1:0-11494 GCA_021605095.1 Caerostris extrusa | reverse complement strand
GCATGACCTTTAAAGTATTTTCCTCACATAAACGAATTTAATTATAAATAAGAAAATATCCTTTTGCAAATACGATTAGTGTAATTAATTTCAAATCACATATTTCATTGATAAGTATATTTAGTATTAAAATTATAAGTACTCTTTTCACAGCTTATTATATGTGACCCGGGAGGTTCTTTTTCTCCTTGTTGTTGTAAACTCGCAGATAAAGAGCAAATTTATTTTAAAGACGTCTTTGTGGCAATTTTAAATTTTCTTTATAATACTATTTATTAAAAACAAAATTTTATAGTTTTTCATTTATCTTTATATTGCTTTGAATTAAAAAGCTCAAACATAAGGCAATTTAATCTTTATTATTTTTCAATTAAATATTTACTAATAAATTCTCGTAATTTTGAAATGCTCAAGTTAATTAAACACAAAAAAAACCTTTACAGCTTATTCTCATGAATAGCCTAATTGCGAACAAAAGATTCTTACTGTTAATATATTCCTAATATATTTTAAAAACGATATGAATAAATATATCAAAGACACTATGACATTTAAGATAATAAAAAGTTTCTAGAAAGGGAGCATGTTACCAGCAAATTTAATGAGATCATAATTATGTTGTTCAAATGCAGCTGGTAATAGACAGAGGCAGTTAATCTTCATGCCATAAGCAAGGACTGCACGGCAGTTACTCATTTAGCACTACCCAGGGAGCACGTGTAGGTTGAAAATATGCTACGGACGCTAGTAATACTACCCCCACAGCGCTCTACGATCCTATTAGACCGATGCCTACAGTTTAAAGTGGATCCCTAACCACTATAAACATCCATGACACCGCCGGAACTCGAACTCGAAAGCTGTGGATCATCAGGCTCCTTAGATCGTAATTATAATTGATTGAAAATAAAAGTTTTCTTATTATGCGGAATTTTTTGTTAATTAAAATAGCTCTATGTTAAATAAAAATCCAATATTTTGGAATATTTACTTTTCAACTTTTTTTAATATTTCCTGGAGGATACTTGGGAATAAATGTTTACGTAATGATAACAGAAGTTTCAAGAAAAAAAGTTTTAATTCAGATTTTCATAAATCCGTTTGAAATGAGAGAAACATGTGTTTTTAACAGCAGGCAATCAACAAATAATAATAACAATTTCAATGACATTTATTGAACTATACATCTATAAACAGTTTTTCATTATTTCTACAACTTTAAAAAAGCAGTGACATTTTTCGGTTGGGGGAGTAATAAACATTGGTAAAAGATCAAAAGAACGGCTATGAATTAATGGTTCTTATGGATAACTGATCTTGAGAGGGGGTTAGGGGAATTTGTAATAAGCATTGGTAAAAGATGGTGATGGTAAAAGAACGGCTATGAATTAATGGTTCTTATGGTTAAATGATCTTTAGAGGCGGTTAGGGAATTTGTAATAAACATTGGTAAAAGATGGTCATTATAATTAATTTTTCTTTTTTTATTTCCAATGGCAGATTATGAACAGTTACAGCAAAAAAGAATACAAAAAAAATAAACATACAACAACAACAAAATAATACAACAAATACAACAAAACATGCTGAGTCAGAGTTCATTAATCTAACAATGCTTGCAGATCTTTTAGCCACTAAAAGTGTTACCAGGTGCACCACGGGGAATTCTTCGCCCACCAATGAAATGGTTCTTATGGTTAAATGGTCTTGAGGAATTTGTAATAAACATTGGTAAAAGAGGTGATGGTAAAAGAACGGCTATGAATTAATGGTTCTTATGGTTAAATGATCTTGAAAGGAGAAGAAGTGTTTTCAAAAGATATTTGTTCTTTAATAATAAATTTTCTTTTTTTATCTGTATTTATCTGTTTCGATTTATCAATTTGAAACTCATGGAAATGAAGTAATTAAACATCTAATTTTTGAATTCTGTAATTGGGAGTGTTATTAATTGTCTAATGAGACGCCAAAACATAAAAGGAATTTGCTCACTTTCTGGTTATTAGTTGTGAGAAAATCTCTTCTTAATAATCTTTAGGATCAATATTTTACTGGATCGATTAAGTATGGATTTTTAAAACTCCAGATATATTCAATTTTTAGAATAATATTTACCAAGGAGCTAATTAAATAACGGAATTTTAGAAATATGTTTCAAAATATGTTGTGTCACTGAAAATATTGCTTTTCCCCCACATTAAGATTTCGGTAGAATAAATTTCTTCTCAGAATCATATAGGAAATTATGCCAGGTAGACAATTAGTGAAATATCTATTAATTATTTATCTGTATTTACCAATTTTATCGCATAAAAAAAACCCTTGAAAATGGTTGGAAAATTTCACCCATGTTGAATTTCATTGTTCACTTCATTGAAAGTTCACTAGATGTTTGTTTTATATTTCAATATTTTGTATCTAAAATAAAAATATTTTTTTAAATATATTATATTTGTTAACATATATAAAAATATATAAAATGATATATTAAATATAAAACTTTTAACGAATATAATAATTCCAACAAATTTTAGTTACAATATCATTTTTATTTTACTTTAAAACATTTAATCAGAACTTATGAATATATTAAATATTATATACTTTATCAAAGCCTTTACCAAACGGAACTTTGTAATGACAAAAGAGGTTTTACTTAATTTGTATCTAATTTCGAAAACCCAAAGAAGAGAATTTATCAGATTAGTGTTAAATTTAATAGTAAAATATACATAGAACAAAGATAAGTTTAATTTCAGGTCAGAAATGTACACTTTATTTATCATTCATCTTCAGTAGCAGCTGTTCAGTGTCACATTTCAGTTCTTTTTATACATATTTGGGAACTGTTTTTAAAAAATTGGAATGAAATGCAAAAACGCATTTTCTCCATAACAAAAACAAAATACGTAAATTCGCTTAATCATAATAATACAGAAATCATTTCTCTGTCACGAAAAACTAGAATACATGTTAGGAAAAATAATTTTTCCAAGTGGAAATTTACTCTCATATTAGTGAATGAGTCATCTAAAGAATACTCAAATTAATATTTATAAGCTAATTTTCATAATTGTTTTAAAAAATTACTAATAATTATGTAGAAAAGCGGATGAATCCAAACTAATGGAATGACATAAGATACAAATCAAAAGGAAACGGTTAAAACAAGGATTTACGGAAAAAATAGAAACGTATTAAAATATCATGAATAATAAACAAAATTTTCTTAAACTAAAATTTTTTTTTTTGTTAAATACGTATTTATGTGTGTTATAAATAGAAAGTTCCTTTGGTAGTTGAGTGATGTTGCGTTATGTTTCTGTTTTCTCATTGTTTTTAAAAAAAAACTTAACTCTCACATTGCTAAAAAAATAATAAAAGTAATTATTTTCTATACGTACTAATTAAAGCTTAACTATTACTTGAATGATTCCAATGAATTATTTTCTTATTTTATGCAATCCAAGTGAAAATTCGTTTAAACAATTCTCAAGGACGGCGAAATGAAAAATGGGAAAATTATTAATTTTTAAAAGCATCTTTATTCGAATGAATACTATTGTTTTTAAGGAAAAAAAGTAACCAAAAATTGGGAATGCATGAATATGACTTTATATTATACATATGTGAATACATAGATGAGTTTTTTAATAGAAAAATGATTCCAATGAAAGGAGTTCGTTAAGAAATCTTTAATGATCAGTAATCCAATGGAACTCCATCTCCATTGGTCTCCATCTGAAGAGTTTCCAACATGTAAGTCCCAAAAGACTTATTCTTTCCTAATGTCACTCATTTAGGCCTAGACCCAAATTTAAAGAATAATAAGAAAGAAAAATATTAGGATTAATATTTACTCCCTAAATATTGTTTAATATTTAACAGAAATCTTTACAAAATTCTTCTATATAAACATGGTTTATTATTGTTCCTACAATTATTTTCTTTTTATGTAATAATAAATAATTATTACACGTAAAAATATTTTTATTAAATATTATTACAAGAATGAAATTGTTTTGCTTTTCTTAACTGGTGTAATAAATAAAACGTTTTCAAATGGATTTATTATCACTAAAGTTATTCCTTCATTGTTTTTATTATAATTTTTTGTTTCAATTAAATATTCAATTCAAAATATGTATATTTCGAAGATAAAAATATGCGAATAAAAGTTTCCAGTTATTATAAGAAACTGAGTTAAAAGGAAATACCTTATTGAAAACTGAATCAAAAAAATCGTTAGAACAATCTAATATTGTTAACAAAACATATATAGATAAAATATATAAAAATCGTTATATGTCGTTACCAAATGGATGAAGATATGCATTTTAATTAGTTGTGATTCATTATTCTTTCTGCTTTAAAAACTTTCTTTTTTTAAAATAAATGTATAAAACTTCAAAATTGTAATAATTTCATTGATGTCTATATTTTATTGTTTTACTACAAAGTTTCTCCATGACTTAATATTTATTTAAGAAAAATCAGATAATTTGATTAAATATTCAACTTAAAAACTTTTTCAGAAAAACGTTAATCAAACTATAGTAATAAATAAGCAGAAAATAAAACTACAACACATGCATTAAATCCTTTAAAGAATACCAAAATATGCTTTTTTTTTTGTAAACTGTATAAGTTTAAATTTAAATGCAATGTAGGTATAAACTTTGCCTTATTTGAAGTGTATTCAATGTTTATAGCTTTAAGAGCTTTTTATAACTAGAAATGTGAAATGCAAAGAAACATAATCGAATATTTTAAACGAAAGTTTGAAGACTTTATCGGAAAAACATTAAAAATAAATGTTAAAAACTGAATAAAAGGAAGTGACTTTGTTTCCATACAAAATAATTTGTTTCACTTGCAAAAAGAAACTGGCCGTTTTTTACAAGAAAGGAAAATTCAAAGAACATGACTTTCCTAACATATAGTAAGCCATAAAAACCACAATTTTCGAGCAGTTAATGAATGATACGGAGAGTGCTTCAAAAATATCATCTAATTTCTTACTCGTTTATTCTGAAACGATTGACATAAAAACGTCGTAAATAAAGTGTTAAAAAAACAATGAAACTTTTGGAGACGTTAGTGTGTTTTTTAAATTTTGAAGCAATAAAATGGGGTGAGGCAAACCATAGTTAAGGTAATCTTGCAGAGGGTAACCAAATTTTTACTGCTCTTTTACAATGTTTATGTTAAAATGCTATGAAATATAAAAGTAGTCAGAAGAAATGCTATAAAAAAGTTTTTATACTTATCTGTAGCTGGTTTTGTTTCTTTAATGTTTAATATAATTAAAAAAAAATTAGTCATATTTGGGGAACTCTTAAATATCCATCTTTCTTTGTCGCTCTCTCTTTTTCTCTCTCTCTCTATATATATAAAATAAAGGAGATTAATCATCACATTTAACTGAGGAACAGCCTTTGCTGCTCAGTCAGGACATAAATATTAATTTTATCATCAAAAACAATCGTTTTTGTGGCATAATATTATTTTTAAGCAAAATGCCCTCATCCATGAATTAATCATTGCTAATATAGCATGCGGCCCTGAATGGCCGAGTGGCTAGCGTCTGGCACTCGGTACCACAGGTTTCGGGTTCAAGTCGGGCGGAGCCATGGATGTTTGTAACGTGGTTCGAATCCACTTTAAACTGTAAGTCGCGGTCTGTTTAGCCTAAAAGTGTGCACAAGATGACCGTAGAGCGACAAACCAAACCAAACCTCCATGTCAAATTGTTTTTTCAACATCAGTAAAGAAATTATTGCCTAAGTAATATCAAATTACAGATTATTTTACTCTTTAAAAACTCGTGGAAGTAAAAACGTATTTTTAATGTAACATTTTTATATAATTGCCATAACACACCGTTAAATCCGATAATAATCATATTAATGTATTAGTAAGTGGATTAAATATATGGTTTCTTCTATAAAAAATGAACTAGCTATGGAACTGAATAAACGCTTATTTGTAACTTCGATCTGTGATCTGAGTGGCCACGCACTACCGTTAAAGTTATAGTGCGTATAATAAAATATATAACACAGTATATATTGAACAAAATCAAATAAAGACTTAATTTACGCTTGAAGTTTATAATTAATGTTGAAAACTATGGATAATTTATTAAATATTTTTAAGGATTTCATTTTGATATTGATTTGTTTCTATCTTTTGTAGATTTTGTTTCGATATATAATGAATAATGTGGAACTTTTAATTTATAAATTATATAAATTAATATTGTATAATTTTAAAGTAAAAAGCCAGAAATTTTTTTTTTTTTAAATAACTGAATCAATTCTCTACGAGTATAATTATTTAAGAACTTTTCCTAGACGAGCTTCATTTATAAATTTGGCTGGGTGTTTTTTTTTTTATATGGATATTCAACTCTAAATTTACTCTCTTTTTTTTAAATTATTGTATATAAAATTATAAAGTTGTTAAAGGACTTATGAAAGAAAATATCTAGTCAGGAAAACCTTAAAATAAGATAATTAATTAATTAAATAGCTTTAATTGCATGTTTAGAACTAGTTGTCTTGAATCCTTTCCTGCTAGTGATTTTTCCAATTTTTTTTTCCAGTCTATATATTGAGTTCCATATTCTATTTTCCTTATCATTTATTTCTAGAGCTACACATTCAAGAAGTTGAAGCCACGGATTTAGTCGCAGTCTGAAAGCATTCCACATAGCATTAATTCAGGTCTGTCGAACGGCTAGTATTTCAAAGAGCTTAAGCCGCTTTTGTATGTACTAGAAATTCTAGGAGAGATGTAGTTTTGTAATTGCAGTGGAAGACTTAAGAATTCCAATAACTGCCTCTGTTGGAACTGTGGGCCCAAATTTATCACCTTTAAATGCCCTTCGTTACAGTCACTTGTGTTCGGGTTAGAGGAAAGTGAAAACTTTCTCAACCAAAGCCAAATCTCGTGACCAGAAAAGGATATTGCTTCGTTTGTGCTGGAATAGAAGGAAAAGTGCTCTTTTTCCATTACTTTTGCACAAAGGGCAAATAAAACAGCCTCCTTTCTAGTTTCCGAAAGGGTCTGAATTAAGGAGGTTTTGGAGTTCGTGACTTTTGTTGGTGTCTTCCGAAATGCTGGACAGTTCATTTGGAAGCACTTTTCATGACTGTTTTTTCGAGTAGTTAAGATAGCTGATTTATGATAATAAACTTGAGAGGTCATTCAAAAAAATTTTCTTTTCATTTTTGTTATATATTATAGTACAGAGTTCTGAAAAGGTTCGATAATAGAACATGCGGTTTAATACGCTATAGTGATATAATATTAAAGATTATAATATCCATATGGAGAATACCAATTACAATTTTGAATTGAAATTAAAATTAAATACAGAATGCTTTTATTTTGGAATTAAATTTATAATTTATAGTTGAATTTGAAAAATGTATGCTTACCAAGAAGCATTCTAAATCTATCATGAGAACATAATCAACTGTAGATAATGTTTTGAATTGTAGTTACTTGCTGAATGAATTTTTAGCATACAACAAATCAATATTTTTCTTTTAAATGAATTTTTTTAGATTTCAAGTGTTGACTGTTTTAATAATTTTAAAAAGATGATTTATGCGTTGAATTTATTTAATTGAAGCTTGTTCTTTAAAATAAATAAAATTTCTTGAAAATAACTTTGGAATAGAATTCTGTATCATGTTTATATCATAAACACGATATTCTCATGCAAAAATATCTACATTTATAATTTAATATTTATTACGATAAATATTTGTTTGAAATATCTTATTCTGACGAAAGAGGAAATAAATAAAACATTCTTCTGAGATATTAAATTAAAAATTTTTTATAATAATAATGACAATAATCCCAAAGAAACGTATCTTTAGGATTTGAAAAGTATTTAATTGGATAAAATTAAATAATAGAGATAAAATTAAAGAAAAATATCTTTCGTTTCAATTAAATTTTTAGTTACAGTAGAGTTACAATTATAGTTCCGTATTTACAAATAAAATATCTTAAATGATATGATTAAATATAAATGTAAAACCTTCCGTCCGAATTCATCTACAATGAATATTTTGAAACCATTTAATATATGACTAATACAATGAAAATCTAAGCAAAATAACAGAATTACAAATTAATCATATGATGGTAATAATTAAATTAAATATAATGATAATATTTCATAATAATTATTAAATTAAATTACAAATGAAACAATGAACTATATAAATTATCTAAGCTTTATGGCATAAAATGAAAAAAATAAATCTTATATAACACCTTATTTAATGTACCCTATTTTCTTTTGAAAATATATATTAAAAAAATTTAATGTTGAAATTAGCCATTTTCTCTTAATTAAAATCTTAAAATTGTTTCATACTGAATAAAAATGTACACTTAAATTAATATATAAGGTTTGTTTTATGGAGAAATGTTGTTATAAAAACAGTAAAATTTATACAAATTTCTTTTTAAAAATATTAAACTAGTTAAAATACATCATCATTAACTAAACAGCTTTTGAACACTTAATGCGAAAAGTATTTTAAATTAGCCAAGTTATTCCCCTAATTGCATCATATTTATTAAGTGCCTTTATGAAATTAATAATTTATTAAAAAAATCGAAAGGAATGGTCGCAAAGAAGTAAAATTGTTCACAAGCGCTTTAAAAGCCTTTCAGTGAAATAACCGCATAGTTATGGCACAAAGGAAGCATTTGGATGATTTTTACGTGGTAGAATTATTCGGACGACTGGAATGGACGTACCAGCTGGAAGTATCCGAGGAACTTGGAATCCTTAGAGTGTCATCTCCCGGGCTTCCCAGTAACGATTCCAAGATGATGGTAATGTGAGTAGATGTTACAGCACAGGTCTCCCCCTGGAGCGTTACAACCGAATGAGGACCGGTATTTAGCAGTTACTGCCAAAAGAAACAGATGGAGCACAGCATGAGACCTGTCTCGTCAGCTCTCTTCAGCTACCGGTACGACAGTTTCAAGGCAGACCGTGTACAGACGCTTAGGGCACATTGGTCCTATATGCTCGTAGGCCTGTCAGATGTGTTCCACTTACCGCAACTCACTGTCGCCTGCGATTAACCTGGAGTAGAGCATGCATTGGGACACCGCAAACAGTGGGTGTGATGTTTTCCGACGAGTCCAGGTTTAGGTTTGCAGCTTTGATTCTCGGACTTTCATATGGAGAGCGCCAGGTACCCGCTACCACCAAAAGAACACCATCGAACGATACCGTTACGGTGGAGCAGGATGGCTCGTTTGTGGAGAATTATTCTTGTTCCAGAACTGACCTGCATGTTCAGAGAGTGTAACGATGACAGGCCACATCTATCGGGATGTCATTCTGGAACAACATGTCCGTTTGTTTCGGGGCGCCATGGGTGCTGAATTTCTGTTTATGGATGACAACGCCCGTCCTCACCGTGAAAACATTGTAGACGAATGCCTTCAATTGAGGATATCACCCGTATGGATTGACCAGCATACTCACCGGACTTGAATCCAATAAAACATGTGTGGGGACATGCCTGGCCGACGAATTGGAGCCGTCAACCCACTCCCACCTGTCAACCGGAACTGAGGCATTGCTTGATGAGTGGTGTAATATTCCCAAGATCAGATTGATAATTTGATACTCAGCATGCCTAGGCGTTGTAAGGCCTGTCTTGCATCGTCTGGGAGACATACTCCATATTAACCATCATACTAACCATGTTATACTGATTTTTGTAAATAGGTTCTTTTGAAATTTGCTCCAGGAGTAAAATCGCAATTTTTATTAATTATGTCAGATATATAGCATCTTTTTTTTGCTCTTTACCTTTTGCTTAATAAATAGACTTTACAAATCAGCCAAATTTGTTTTGCTTCTGTCTCTTTTTTTGCCTGAACTTCATTAATCATAATTTATGGACAGGAGTGTATTTTAGAGCATATTCATGCATCAGTTGATTTTTTCTGACGCTTTGTTTATTTATGTAGCTTATTCCTATACAATTAAATTTTTTAATATAAACACGTGTCTTTGCTAAAATTTTACTTACAGGGAGTTTCGTATGCTTTTAATGCATGCATTAAATCAAAGATGGTTTTACTTTTAAAATAATTTGTTTTTCTGTTTCCCGCTAGTTTTTTAAATAAGAATTTTTGAATAATGCTCCTATATTAAAATAATGTGAATAGTAATTTTTTTTTGTTTTAGAAAGTAAACTGGGGATGCAAATGAAAACTAAAAACATTTTAATACATTTTTTGCATTTCCCATTAACATAAAATGTAGAAACTCTTTTTCTTCTTTCTTCATTATTCATGAATTCTTTTATTAATATATTTTTATGTAAGTATTATTCATATTGTACTTCACAATGCTATATTTTCGCTAAATTATTAAGTTTTCATGGCTTTTAATTTTTATTATAATCTCTTAAAGATTATAAAGTATTAAATATAATTTATTCGAAATTATATTATTAATCAAAGTTGTGTTTAAGCTCAACACTATTTAAACGATTTAAAACTACATTCAAAGGATATAAAAAATTCTTTAAAGATTTCTCTCCTAACATTTCCAAACATATTTACATGTTGAATAATGTTAGGAATGGATGTCAAATAAATGAAGCTACTCAGATACTTTAAACAAACATCCTCTAAGACATATAGAATCAAAACTATAATATAAAATACACTTCATACATGAGAACATGAAATAAAAAAATGCTCTTAGAAGAAGAACGCAAAAAAAATTACTAGGAAATGAAAAAGAAAACTGCATTCCAATTTACTTTAAAACAAAAGCAATCAATAAAAACGAAATTCCTACAATCAAAACGTCAATCTTTTATGAAAATTCTATTCAGAATCAGATTGTCTTTGATGGAAATCTTTTTAGTCCCAAATCAAAATATTCTTTCTCCATCAGAATACTTTAAAGCTGTAGATGGATTAGAAGTGGGAATAACAATGAAAGAGATTAAAAACTTTTGTAAAAATATCTATTTCGTTAGTCCCCAAGAAACATTTTTTTGCAAGAACCTCACTTCAAACCCAAAAAGAAATAAATAAATAAAAAAATGATACAAACGCTTCCAAAGGAGAATGTTCTTCATTTGTTGGCGTAAAAAGTTTCAATGTTATTAACAATTATTTTCAGAAGTCTTCGTAGACTCTTTAAAAATGTTTACCGTTGAATACATACCAGAACGCTTTAAAAATTGGAGTGATGCTTAAGGAAGATAAAGATAAAGCAGATCATAATTCCTGCAGACCAAATCTGCTATTCTCCCCACTACAAGCCTATGAAGTTTTTAAAAAAACTCTAAGTGAGCCAAGATTAACCTTTAAATTTCCAAGAAGAAAATAAATTAGACAGGCAATATGCATTCCATACAGATGAATCTCTTGTCGATGACGTGATGTGTCTTTAATGGAGTCACGTTAAAACAATACGTAG
>BPLR01016020.1:0-52315 GCA_021605095.1 Caerostris extrusa | reverse complement strand
TTTTCCAATCAGCGCTACTAAACTGGTCGATTATAGCGATTTAGCTTATGCAGTGCCCGGGCGTGAGCAGCTGTTTCATTAGCTGTGGCTGAAGAGGCATGTGACATCATAAAACATTTTAATAATAGCAATGGTACTAAACAAAAGCGTGCCGTGCTCAACATTTAAAAATAAAAGTCAGCCCCATGAACGCATCAGCCAGAAAACAGCCAAGAAATCATAACACCCAGATCTCTTTTCTTGAGATTTCAATTCCTTTTATATAAAATTTTAAATTTTTAAATTTGTGGTACAATATAGATTTTTATGAATTTATATCAATATTAGTTTTTCACCATTTGTTATTAAAAAAACACAAATTTCTCATACAATAGATCCTTGTAGTGTAACTTTAAACAAGAATTATGGGTCCTGGTTTATAAAACAAAAACAAATAATTATAGTCAGGAACAGACACCATTAAAAGTGAAAATTTTCTTTGACTGAACCCCTGAGCTTAGATTCTTTGAGCCGATCACCCAAATGGCAAGGCACGCTCTTCTCCTGCTGAATCCTTGTTTAGAAAGTATTTTGTTATATACATTTGGGCGATGAATTAGTACCTGCGTAAACCTTCTTAAATATGGAAAAAGATCAGAATTACTTGTAATAAGTGGAGAGACCATCATCTGGATATGGCGTCCCCGAACAGTTGCTGATGACAACCAGCAACATCTTCATTACCATTTTAACATAGCAATAAATGCATATTTGTAACAGATGTTTTGTTGCTGACCGTTGCAGATCCAGTTAAGCAATCCTGGCTAATACCCTGCCAAACCAGTACGCTGAATTTACGAGAGACGGCGGACAAAGATGGGTCATCTTTGTTTCCAACTTGATTCTCTCAAGAGTTATATCCATGCATTATTCATAAATTTTAAAATGTTGAAATTAGTTACAAGAGATTTTTCCAGGTTTTTAATTGTAGCTTGATGCTGCTTTCAAACTGTTCATTGTTGTTGATAAACATATTGAAGAATTTGATAATCAAACACTTTTATTCCATGAATATCTCTTCACTTATTTCTTGGTAAGTATTCAGTTGTGAAAAATGACCCAACATTTGATATCATCATTCTTTAACTGATTTAAATTGTAAATTATTACACATTGAAATGCTAACTTAAACATACATCTGCAAGTATTTTTACTTTCTAAGAACTCAAACAAAGTAATCTATTTTCCATAATAATAATGATATCACTATTTATTACATACAAATATTTATTATTCATAGAATTGTTTTTTTAAAACAATTTCTTTTTTGCAGATTTTTAATGGATTGGAACTGTGCACAAAGATCTTTTATATAGTGAATGTTATTTAACCTTTGAATTTGCTCGCTAAACTGATCATGTCTCCATTGTAAGTCTTTTTTGTTCATTCTTTTGATTTTGTGTTTCTTGGAAAGTTCTTTTCATTCCTTCTTTTGATTTCGTTTTTGAAAATTCCTTCTATCTTTTCGATTTTGTTTGTTGAAAGTCTCTGCCCATATCTTCCTTTTGATTTTTTTGGCTTTTGGAAAAGTTCCTTTTTCATTTTCTTTTGATTTTTTTGTTTCTGAAGAATTTTCTTGTACATTCTTCTTTTGATTTTTTGTTTTTGAAAAGTTCCTTGCCTATTCTCTTTTTGATTTTTGTGTTTTACGTTTTTTTTTCTAGTTTTTGTCATGCGTATAAATATACTTAAAAAATGGTTTGACACATACATTGAGTCACCTTTCAGGTACAGGTTATACAAAGTAATGCTTGGCAACTTTTAAATAACTTTTCCTGATAAAGAAAATGGAACTCAGTTCTTATTCCCGTATCTTATATTCCTAGTATACTTTTGCCACAAAAAAATCCTTCTCGGCTCATTATTTATGCAAAATCAAATTCAGTTTACAATTTTCGAGCTACTTCCTTTCTAAAGAATTTCATTAAAATTACTCAAATGGTATACAGTAGATGAAAGCGACCGTTTTCCTCACCTCGTACGTTTCAATATATAAGCGGAAAAATTAAATGTGCACAAAAATCCGATTAGAGGTAGCAATTTGGTTCGAGGAATTGAAAATACAAGATGATATATTTCATTTTTTAATGTTGTTTTTCTATTCCTCTTATTTATGAGCTAATATGATAGAAAATGTTATTTTTTCTGACGATGATCGAATATGGAATGGAATGTCTTTTTGTATACAAAATATTCAATTGAAACTTATAATATAATTGGTTTTAATCATTATTTTCATCTTATGCAAACAGTATTTGTGTATCAGTAAACTTAACATATCTTGCAGATGGGATTAAATTAAAATTAGCATGCAAAAGCTAACTATAAGTATATTAAAATGGTTATATATTCTCACTATTAATATATTAATAAATTGTATTTTCTTTTTAAAGGAAAGGATATTCCACAAAACATGTAATGCATATATATATGTAAATTGCTGTGTGTGCATTTTTGTGTCAAGAAAAGAGTTTTGAATTGATTTTTAAAACAGAAACATCGGAAAAAAAAAACTATAATAGAAAATGGATAAATTATAGAAAGGATTTCCTTGGTTTATCAAAATAAAAACAAAAGCCATTGAAATGTAAAAAAAAGGATTTATCTTGATAAAAGAGTATATAATTTCGGAATTTTAAATGTCTGTGTACCATTCCTATAGTATAATTATTTTTATTATTTTTCAGCTTAAACCATGATTAATTTCTTCGTTTACGGGCTTAAAAATTTAAAAATTACTTTTATCTTCCAAAATTTCATTAAACTCAAAGTATTTTTCTCATCTAAATAATTAAAATAGTATTACACATATGCCATTGTTAATACATACATACCGTTGCACTTATATTTATTTATATAGGTAAATACAGAATGTAAAATGATAGTAATCTAATTTATAAGTTAATTTATTTCATTTAATTTTTTCCTAATTTAAAAATTTAATCTAATTTTTTAAAATTATTCGAATGGTATGGAAAAGATATTTTTAAGTTGTAATTAAAAATTAAAAATCTTGTGGATAATTCATAAAGGTTTAAATTATTGATCTTTTTAATCAATCATAAAAATATATCCTAAACCATATTTAGTTTTCTTTATCAATAAGTAGAGAGTTTTCCCATACCATTATATATGTGTTAAGGATATAGTTAAAATTTCATTTTCACTATACATGCAATTTATATACTTGAACACGTTAAATTAATGGAGGACTTAACTTTGCTATAACGATGAATAATAAAGAAATTTTCTAAAATTTACTGATACTCTGTGCTTTTAAGGAATTAAGAAATGTTTTTATTTACATTACATTATTAAATGCAATATCTGCTTAAGTTAATCAATAAAATATATGATTTAAGAACGGTTATGATATAATGTCAAAAGTTTTACAGGAACTAATTTTTTTCAAAGTCATTACATTCAATTATCTTGATATAATCTATTTAGCAGATTTATATTGGTGTAAACTGAAGATATAAAAACACATTAATTATAATAGTGCTCGAAAAAAAAAATCACCTTTCTCTCGAGAAATGATAGCAGCTAAATGACACGTACTAGTAAGCAAAAGGAAAAAAAAAACGTAATATTGAATCTAAAGGATGTATCTAACGTAACATAAAAAGAAAATTTTTATGCTAACGAGATATTGAATGCATTTTGTTTTTGAAGACTCTATTTCTCTCATTATACATGCATTTTATATAACTGAACACGTTAAATAAATTAATTTTATAGGAGAAGTTTACGTTGCTATAACGATAAATAAAAAAAAATAGTTTTTAAAATTTAGCGTTATTTGCGCTTTTTTAAGCTTTATGTTTTTATTTACATTACATTATTAATTGCAGTATCTGCTTAAGTTAATCAATGAATCTTAATAAAATATATGCTTTATAAACAATTATGACTATATGTCAAAAGGTTTCAGCACCCAATTTTTTTGTCAAGGTCATTACATTAAATTATCTTGCTATAATCTATTTAGCAGATTTATATTGGTGCAAATTGAAGATATAAAAACACATTAATTACAATAATTCTCGATAAAAAAAAAAAAATCCATCGTCCTCTCGAGAAATAATAGCAACTAAATGACACGTACTAGAAAGTAAAAAAAAAAAAAAATGTAATATTGAATCTCAGGCTGTACCAACAAAAAAAAACTCTCTACAATTTACCGTTACTCTGTGCTTTTAAGGAATAAAGAAAGGTTTTTTATTTACATTACATTATTAATTGCAGTATCTGATTAAGTTAATAAATCTTAATAAAATATATACGTTAAGAACTATTATGAAATAACGTGAAAAGTTTTCAATAGCTAATTTTATTGTCAAGGTCATTACATTGAATTATCTTGCTATAATCTATTTAGCAGCTTTATATTGGAGAAACCTGAAGATATAACAAATAATATAAAATTTTTTTAAAAGTCAATTCCTACTTTTTTTCACTATATTGCAGAAAGTCCTTTATAAATAAAGTTGAAATTTTCATCTTACATCTGGCGCCATCTATTATTAGATACATGCAACTTAAATCTAAAAAATTAAAATTAATTAATTAAATTTAATGAATGAATTAATATTTGAAAAAACAGTATTAACATCCAGTGTCATTCACTACAGGTTCAAAAAATGTATTTAAACTTGAGTAGATGAATAAAAAGTACTTTATTAACGATTGAAAATTTGAACAAGATATATATAGGGAGAGTGTGAACCAATAGTAGGAATTTAAAAAAACACATTAATTATAATAATTCTCGAAAAAAAATCTACCATCCTATCGAGAAATGATAGCGGCGAAATGACACGTATTAGAAAGAAAAAAAAAAAATACATAATATTGCATCTCAGGCAGCACCAACAACGCATAAAGGGAAGAATCTAACGTAACGTAAAAGAAAACATTTATGCTAACGAGATACTGAATGCATTTTGTTTTTGAAGGCTCCATTTATTACGCTGAGGAATGGCAAGCTGACATCAATAGCTGATTTTTGCTTCTGGCGTAATGGGAAAATGTAGACACATTTTCAAAAAAAGCTTTTTCAGAAAACTTTCTAATAAATAAGATGGGTAAAGAGACGGCACAAAAAAAAAAAAAAAGAAAGAATAAAAAAGACAACAAAATATGTACGACCTTAAATGACTTACCGAAATTCTAAAAATAGAATTAAAATATATTTAGAAAAATCTCCATGGAAACCATTTGTGTTTTTGATCCAAAACGTTACATTGAAAAATTAAAAAAAAAAAAAAAAAAAAATGGAAAGAAAAATTTGTATTCCGACAATGTAACGACACAACGACAGTGAATTTAGGGTAATTCACCATTTTTTCCCTGAAGAAATAGTGAAGAGAAATAAAATCTATTCTACTTTTAAGAAGGCTGGCTGTAAAGACAATTGATAGAATAAAAGGGAAAGGGGAATATATTTTCTTTATCGGTTTTTTCATGCATAAGTAAAAGGCGAATGTGTTACAATATTTTGATTTTAATGTTGAATCATACGAGATTCTTTTTTTATGGTTGCGAATATTATGGTAAAAGTTTCTTTTCGAGGAAAGTATAAAGATTTATAGTCGCCACATTTGCAAGCAAAAGGAACAACGCACTTTTGACATGATGTAAAAAATATGCCTAGGTTTGAGGATTATATGAAAAGTTTTAATAAACATAATTTTATTTTCAATAAACTAATTTTAATATAGTTTTATTTAAAACAATATATTTATTTAATTTTAATTTTTTTTTTATTCAATTTATAAAAATTTAAATTTATTTTATTTTAATTTTTATTTATTACTTTAATAAACATATCTTTAAAAGAATATATTTTAGTGTCAAGCACTCCTTGAAAACTTAAAAAAATTACTAAAATTTTTTTATTTTAAAAATTATATTAAAAATTTATTTTTGTGTAATTCTTTAAACAATTAATAAATCTCTAAAATGAATTACTTTGATTTTTTGTAAGCCAATGTAAAATAAAATATAATAAATGATATGCAGATCATTTAATTTCAACTAAAATTATTAAAAAAAAAAGACCTTTATAATTATTATAATTTCTTTTTAATAAGAAATTGTATGATGGTGGTTTTTTTAAATACAAATTCTTATCTTATATGTAATGTTTCTCATGTTGGCAAGGTAAGGCATTTTTTTTTAAATCTATACTTTTGTTTACTTATAAACACTTTTTGTATACTTTTACTATACTATATACACATTTGTATACTTTTACTATACTATATACACATTTGTATACTTTTACTATACTATATACACATTTATATACTATATACACACTGTTGTATACTTTTACTACATTTTTGTATACTTTTACTATACTATATATACACATTTGTATATTTTTATTATACTATTTACACATTTGTATACTTTTACTATACCATTTACACATTTCTATACTATATACCCACGTTTATTTATAAACAAAAGTATAGATTAGTTTAAAAATGCCTTATCTTGAAAAAATGTGAAATATCAGATGTAAAGTAAGAATGTGCATTAAAAAACACCATCATACAATTTCTTATTAAAGAAATGATAATAATTATAAAGATATTTTTAATAATTTTAATAGAAGTTAAATTATCTATATATCATTTATTATATTTTAGTCACAATGATGTATACAAAAATTAAAGTCATTCACTTTAGAAATGTATTACTTGTTTAAAGAATTACACAAATTATAAATTTTCAATAAATTCAGTTTATAATGAATAAATGATTAAAATATTTATATTAAAATATGACTATATTTACTAAAACATTAAAATAAAAAAAATGAATTACTTAAAAAGAAAATTTACTTTCTCTTTTAGAAAAAAAAAAAGAAAACTTAAAAAAAAAAAGAGAACAAAAGTGAGTCTCTAAATTCGTATCTTATATTTCAATCGTAGCTATTGAACGAAATCAATTGTGATTCGTATTTTCGCAATTTCAAACTTTAGTCATTCATTTTTAACCTTTCGAGTCTCTTCTGATAACGAATTTCATTTAGAATCGATCAAAATTTATTACCGTCAACGGATTAAATACGGTCGTCTTTTTTTATAGCATCGCTTCGACACAGATACGAAAAATTCAAATGTGAGCAGAAAATCTGATTAGAAGGAACCTTTTAAAACGCTGCTCATGAATCGAAAATAGGAAAGCAAATACTACACATTTTTAAAGTTTCCTTTCAGTTCTTTTGATTTATGAACGTATAAATTGAAATGGAACAGTATTACTTATTCAAAGTCCTTTGACATTCGTATTACAAAGTCATTCGAAAGTTTTATACATAAAATCAGCACAATACAGAAAATGTTTTGGGAAATTGTAGTTTTTTTAAAAGAGCGTATTAATGTGAAAGTTTGAATTAATGAAATATTAACTATTAGCTGATTGCTGTTATAGATTATTTTATTTACCAAAGGATCAAGATTAAAGTTGATATTTATTGTTTAAAATTATTCTTCAACGAGATTTATATACTTAAAGTAACACCAAACCATCTGATTAGAAAAGTAACCAAATTGTAATTATTTTACTTTTTTTAAAGTAACTATATAATGTTGCTTAATACAATCCTATTCATAGGAAGCATTCGGACGCAGTTCAAGTTTACAGCTCAAAAAATTTGCCTTTAATACTCTACAGCAATTTTAATAGTTAATACATAATTATCATTGACAATGTTTCTATTGTAATAGAAAGAGTGTAAAGAACGTGTAAATATAATATTTGTTACACGATTCATATTGCAAGAATCAAAATACTTTTAATAAATATATTAAAAATGAAGATAAAAACAAGAAATTAACTTTTTAAACCCTATTAAGGCTTTTACTATTTACCACACCACGTTATTGCGCCTAGAGCTGTGTTGCCCCTATACAGTTTGGGAATGATAGTGAAATTGAATGGATACACAATGAAGGCGAGAAAATTTTCACAAAATTTACTTTTGGAGGTACAGAAGATGAACAATGAGGAAAAATTTACAAAAACAGAAGAAAATATCAAAAAATTAAAATATAAAAAAAAAGGGAAAATAAGAAATGCGAAAATATATAAAATATATAAATACATAAGGTAAATAATTAGAAAAATTTAAAAGCACTGTAATATAATAAACACTACATTGGAGAATATACAATCAGAGAGCGGAAGGAATATTTACAAAAGCAATTATTATTCAAATTAGAAGAGGAGTAACAGCTAATAAATAATTGGGCAGTAGAAACAGATGCTGCAAAATTATGAACAATGGAAATATAGAAGGCAGGAAGATATTGCATAAAAACGATAATAAGCAAAGCATAACTAACTAATTGATATTGACATAAAAATATTAGGAATGTGCAAATTAAAAATATGTATGAAATAAAATAATAAATTGTTTCAAAATTAGTTCACACTAAATATACACAAATAATGTATAAACCCAATTAAATTATATTATAAAGCAAAATTTCCTTAAATATATACCCAGGCATAAATTATTTTGTAAAAGCAAATTACCTTAAATATACAACATAATATATACACGCACGCATATTATTTAAAAAAGTAAAATTACTGTAAATATACATGCAAAATATATATACACACACTTAAAATATTATAAAAGCAAAAATTATCTTAAGTATATACACAAGATAAGTAAACACAAGTAAATTATTTTATAAAGTAGAATTACCCTGTTTATACATACACGCAGGGTAAATAAAATTAAAGACCTAACATACCCACCGAGTAAATCAGAACATTTAAAAATAATCAAATCAGTACATACAGACACATTTTATGTAACAAGTATTACGTTTCCCCACTATATTTGAAAGACAACATAACTTCACAACATAACTTATTTTTTAAAATAAGAATTTATTTAATTTTTTCAGAATTAATTGATTTAGCAGGTTTACTTGTTATTGATTTTACAGTAGTCTTTTTTACTTTTGACAGCAAAGATTTAGTAAATTCAGTTTCATGTCTTCCTGACATTTAACAAATAGAATAGTTTAAAGAATTTTGTAGTTTGTAAAGAATTTTTCCGTTGCGTTGAAAATTCTTTCCCATTTTCATTGCATTGAGGGATTGCTTACATTCATTTCAATACTTTACAAATTCTATCGCAAACAGAATTCCATCCACAGCCAATTCATTTTCCCTTTATAATTGATTTACTGGCATCATTTGGTTTCAATTATTCACACTGAATTGATGTAAATTGCTTTTGAAAACAACACAATCAAATTTCCTCTTCTTGGACTATAAAAAAGCATGGAAATTTCTTGACTCAATATAATATTGAAGAATGAACAGTTATCGGTTTGCTTCACATTAGCCATTTCTAATTAAGCAGTACTGAATAATTTAAAATTATTAAAAATATGGAATATTTGCATAAAAATTATAAAAACTGGTGCTAGTTTCGTAAAAAATGAAATATTTGTAAAAAACATTTATACTTTTAAATGAATTGACTTTAACTGGTTTATGACCAATGTCGTACCGACATGTTTGTACAACTGTGTTAAAATGTATTGTTTCAATGTTTACATACTTTGTCATTTTAGTATTTTCGAAAATTGTTAACGTGTTATGTAAGGAAGGAATATCTCAGATATTCTTCAAACTAGAAAAAGCATCTACCGATGAATTGACCTGTTTTACCATGTGAAATACAAACGCATTTGAAATTATTTATAAATAGTTCAATTAAAATACTTTTTTAAATTCCAATAAACTTGAGGCATCAAAAATAAAACGTGCTATCATTTGAAATTTAAGATAAAATATTTTAAAAAATATAACACATTAAAAGTTAAGTTCTTTTAACATATATATTATATATTTGTAAATGCTTGTTAGATGTTAATTAACGTGTATGTGTAAATCCCCTTCAGCTGAAACGAAAATATCCCTACGACTTTTGCGTAAACAATATAATTATCCCTACAACCTTCAGAAAAGCAGGGAAAAAAGGAAAACAATCTTTTCGCCCGATTGGCTTGTGGAAGCAATCACTTCCTTATTGAATCACTTTTGGACAACCATTCGACGTCTTCATTAGCTACGCGGAATCACCTCTGCCGCGTCACTGACGGAGGGAATTTAATGAGCCTCTTTTACTCAGGCGGTGCCCTGATTCGGTTATGGTCAAATATTTTCTTCTCTTTCAGCCAATTAAAATAAATAAAGCGGATATTGAGTCCTCAGAAAAGCATGTCTCCCCTACAATCAGGGACGTGTAATTGGTTTCCTCTGAAATAATTAATATAGAAATATTTGTTTGTTATTATACATTATATCTGAAGTTTATTTATTGGTGATGCTTGCAAGCATTTTAACAGGATTTTATTTTTAGAAATTCAGTTATTTTGAACGTTAATTAACACGTATTTCAATGTATTATTAGATATTTTACAGAATTATCCATTAGCCATTAATCTCAGATTCCGAGCTCGAGTCCAGCCATGCCATAGGTATTTGTAGTGGTTCGAATCCACTTTAAACTGTAGGTTCCTGTCGAGCTGTAGATCTTTGTTTTCTGTTCCTGTAGAGCTTTGTGCGTAAAGCTGACTGATTTAATCCTTAAAAAGAAAACATCTCCTGTCTCGAAATCTGCCAGTAGGCAGACGACATTGGTCCACCATGGGTCTGTGGTGCCAATGAAGAAGAAGAATTGGCCATTCCTGCTTTAAACAAACAGTTGTTTCAAATATCGGATGATCTCAGATATTTTTCAACGGAATGTCATGTTTAATGTTACTTAAGATGCATAATGTTTTCCTTGCTGTTCTACAAAAGAAACTTGGGCAGCATCTGGAATGTTATTATCTTATTTACGCTTTCCTAGAGCCAGGGGAAGGAATTTCCGGTTTGCGGATTTATCGAATCTAGCTTTAGAGCATTGGCAGAAAATTTACGGTTTGTCGGAATTCGAACTAAGCTATGCAGTTACAAAACTCAACAAAATATCTATTAAGACGATCCAGGCACAAAAATAAAAAATTAAAAATTAAAAATTTGTTACCATCGAAGAATTACCAAATTCTTTTGTCAAAAATACATATAATTTTATCATCATTTTCTCAGTGTTGATGATATTACATTAGTGTTTGGAGGGAGTCAGCTAAGCCACATTTGTTATTAAGCCTCAAACAGGCCACATCATTTGTTTCGCCGTTTTAAAAAACAAGTAATATAAAAAAAATTTTTTTTTAAATCAATTCCTACTTTTTTTTTACTATATTGCAGAAAGTCCTTTATAAATAACTTTCCTTCATTTTTTTAAGTTTATCTGGCGCCATCTATTGGTCGATATATGCAACTTAAATCTAAAAAAAAAACTAAAATTAATTAATTAAATTTAATTACTGAATTAATATTTGAAAAAACTGTATTAACACCAAGTATCATCCACTGCTAGTTAAAAAAATGTATTTGAACTTGAGTGGATAAATAAAAGTATTTTATGAACGATTGAAAATTTGAACAAGATATATGTAGGAGAGGGTGAGCTAATAGAAGGAATTGAAAAACTACCAGAACAGCAGATTTCTTTTAGTATACGAAGCACTCATATCGTTCATTTCAACTACAGTTTACAGATATTCATTTATCTATAATGCAGATTAGATGCATGTATATATAAGGAAAATACTTAGTTTTCGAAGTGCCACCTCATAGTTTGTCAGGCCTCTAGATATCTTCAATTAGAATGCATAAGAGGCACACCAAATAGCAAGCTCCCTTTTTTGGAATACAGCTTTTTTTAAATAATATTAACTGTAACCAATTCTAATTCGTCAATATTGGATCATCGAAACTCTAACTGACTCTCTGATTAAAGCAAGTATTTGCCCTTATAATTGATGAGGAGTTTTCCATTGATTATTAAATAATTGATTAATATAGTTAATGCATATTTAATATAATTAATATATATTTAATATTCATTTACATATTTAATCTATTTATATGCAGTAATATTCTCTCCTAAAATATTAGTTAAAACTGGCTTTTCAGCTTATAATCAGTTTTCAAAAACCTATTTTTTTTTGATTATGTCTAGTTTTTACAGTGTCATAAATGTCGCGCTGTCAAACTTTAAAAGCTGGTTTTTCAGGCCAGGGTGAACCATTTTTCAATATTAGCTCACACTCTCCTATATATATCTTGTTCAAAAATACTTTTTATTCATCCACTCAAGTTCAAATACATTTTTTTTTTTAACTTGTAGTGGATGACACTTGAAATATAGTTTTTATCAAATATGGATTCATTAATTAAATTAAATTAATTAATTTTAGCTTTTATATTTAAGTTGCATATATTCTATCAATAGAGGGCGCCAGATAAATTTAAAAAAGAATGAAAATTATTTATTAAAGACTTTCTGTATTATAGTGAAAAAAAGTAATTGATTTTTATATTTTTATTAAAAAGTTGTGCAAAAATTTAAAGATGCATTAGAACATGATTTTATTATCAAAAGAAATTTAAAGATGCATTAGAAAAAAAATGACTACATTATAGAAGATGTTCAAAATTCTTTCCATATACCAAAATATTTATGTATGAATTGTTCTACTTGGATAAAAGTGTCACGATTGCTTGCGGCAGCTTTCACTAACTTTCGATGAGATCAATATCCAATACTACGGAAGGTTTCGAAAACGTGAAGAAATCGATGACGGCGAGGTCAGGAGAAAATGTTGGATTAATGTTTAATTATATACTGATCAGTGTCTGATGCACCACTGTTAATCCAGGTGATTAGAATGTCCTATTGATAGTAGGATATTGTTGTGGCAGAAATATGTGGGTGCCTCATCATGTTGCAAATCAGATTGTCAGCGTGAAGTTACTGGGATGTCATCTATCAAAATCTCCTCTAAAAATTCATTACATAAATTGACTTCATTAAGGTAGTAGGTATAGACCAAATTAAAAAATTATAGTTTAAAAAAACTAAAAAACACACTTTAGAGTTAATCAAACTAAAAGTAAAAAATAATTGTTAATATAAGAATAAAATGACTGACGAAAAAATGAATGTCACTGTTCTAAAAGCGTGGGGTGCTCGATATCAATCGTTAGAATTTTTCACTAGTTTCATTCCGAAATGCAGAGTTAGTTTAAAAATGTCATAAAAAAGCACCCCACGCATTTAGAACAGTGACATTCCTTTTCTCTTGAGTAATTTTATTCTTATTTTAACAATTATTTTTTACGTTTTAGTTTGATTAACCTTAAAAGCGTGCTTTTAAACTATAATATTTAAATGAGGTCCGGTACGGAGAAGTGAAACTATAGTTCTTGCAATAATTTAATTGTGAGATAAAAACAAAAGCTAAATGGAAATATGTCGAGCCAGACAGGATTCGAACAGGTAATCTCCTGATCCGTAGTCAGGAGCAGTTATCCGTTGTGTCACTGTCCCACTTAGGTTGGAATGTCTTAGGTACTTTTATTCTATATCGGTTAAATTGCTCTTCATAAGTTAAAATAAAAATCACCATCCTGGCGATCCTAATCATGATTAGATAATAAACTTATCAAAAATATTTTATTGTCGTCGGTCCTTGATAAGTCTACAACGTTTAAAATTAAATCTGATCGCTTAAAGTAAGGCAAAATCGAGCCCAAAGAGTCAGTTACAAACAAACAAATATACAGGTGAAACTAATAAAAGCGTACTAAAAATCACGTATAATATCAGCATATATGTTTATAGCAAATCGCTATTGGCTTGTACTGTTGCTTGTAAGTACATGTACTGTTGATGTTGTCATACACACATATATGTTTTATAAGTTCAAGATACAGTCTCGTGAAAAAATCGCTTTATCGGTAAACAGATTATTTGATGGATATTTGGGTTGGTGACATATCCATTCAAAGATTAACATGTGAAAGCAACAAAGTCTTTTAAAAGTAGCCTGACATGTTTTCGTAACGATTTTCGGCTTAAAAATTTTCCAGCATGGTCTGACTGACCAGCACGTAAACTTTGTAAATGATCTACTCGATACTTATTACTATTACATTAAGTCATATTGTGCCCCAATGTATATTTTTTTTTAAGGTATGTCAAAATACACATTATTACATCTAAGCAAATTATTCCATATGTGGCTTAATTTCTCCTTGATGCATATAATTTTTTTGTTATTTTCTCCTAGCTGTATAATATTTTCCAAAATATATCAAGACATTTGGTTAAAAATGAGGTCGTTTAAACATTGTACAAAATTGGGGGACAAATTATGGAAACAAATTATGGAAATTATGGACAAGGGACAAATTATGGAAATTACGAGTTAGTTAAATTAATAGTTAAAAATATTTTAATTTAGTTTAAATTAATAGTTCTTAGTAAATTTTCTTTTTTATTAGAAGTTAACTAAACAAAAATTTTTTAAAATTACAATATGAAATAAATTTGTTATGTAAATGTATGAACAAGTAAAAAATATATGAACCAATTAAAAAAGTATCTATAATATCCGCACATACATTTATAGCAAAGTAATTATTTAGTAAGTCATTAAATTATATTTTTGTTTATTAAGTTATATTTTGTTTATTAAGCTATATTTAGTTTATTAAGTTATATTTAGTTATTCGTTTATAGAACGATATTCAAAGTATTTATTTCAAATATTGTCAAAAAGGGATTGCAATGAAAAAAAATACAAGTCTGTTTGATTCTAGACTTAAAGAATTTATTTATCGAAGTTTGGAAAAATCATTTTTTAACACTAGGCTACACAGAACGGAAAAGCATGGCGAAAGAATGAGGACGAAAAATATCAAAAGCCGTTATATTGATGCATAACTTTAATAAGATTTCCGTGGTTTCCTGGCATGAAAAACCCATGTTATGAGGGAAAAAAATGCTATAATGGAGCTTATGCTTTCCAATCAGAAAATTTGCGAACGAGTTCTCTGAAATCATCCTATCGGGTACCTTCCTGGAAGCGATAAAATTCAATTTATGGTAAAAACCCTGGGGTGTCATTACGCAGAAGGCAACCTCATTGATTTTCCATCCGACTATCCGACGCTTATCAACGATTCATTTACATAGAAGCAAGCTTCGTTTTATTAATAGTGGGCTATTTCCTCCAAATCTGCTCGGTTTCAACCATGAATCGGTAAATGAATATTATCCGAGATCGAAAATAAGGAAAAAAAAGCGCCTATGATCTATTTGGAATGTTCGAAATCTCATATTTGATTCGAGTTGTTGCTCACCAATGAGTGTTTCCCGTAAGTGAAGCCATACTGAGCACATTTGAAGTATGCCAGTAATTCGCATCTGCTCGAAATTAATGGCTTATGCTGCTCGTATGTCACAGTAGATGGGGTGGAGAGTCTAAATGAGAGCATTCTGGTAATTTTGGAAAGATAATGACACTCTGAAGAGGTTACGGTCTTTGATTTCGTAAAAATAACCCAGAATTAGGATTTACAGTCAAACCTGTTTTTTCTGTGATCTTTTTTGTATGGTATATATAAAAAAAATTCTATTAAATGCATGTAATGAATAAAAAATTAATTAAAAATTAATTAAAAAAAAAGAAAACTATAAGTAGCTGTCAAAATAACATGCAAATTAAAAAAATCCCACAGATGGCTCACTTGATAGTAAATCATCCCATTACCACGAATTTCATTAGATACGAGGAGTGCTACATCGTGAGGTTTTGATTTACATATATCTTAAGTGGGACTTTTTTTATGTTGTCCTATTTACCGCATAAATCTTTTTAAATGTGCAGCAAACAATATATTTTATGGATACTTAAGAAATTTCAAGATATTTTTAAGGCAATTTCTTTTATGTGGTCCCTATTTCCCCCCAAATTAGTTTGGCTGTATATTCGTTATTTAATCAAAATGTATTCTGCATTCTAAATTGTTCGTAATCTGCAAAGAATAAAATAAAATCTTTTTGTGGTAATTGATTTCTTAAATAAAAATTAATGTTGTAAAAAATATTCGAGTATATTGCTAAGTATTTTATATTAAACATTTTCTTTAATGAATTCGATAAGCATAGATATTATCCATTTGATTAATACCATACTACTATTTTTGCACTTGTGATGTTTAAAATGTTTATTTCTAAAACATATTTTGATGCACAACATAAAAGTCTTTCAATGTCTTTTTCATAAAATTTAGCTAAAAAATTCTTCACGTGACATGATTAATGCATTAACGGTAATGGACATTATTAATTCGTTTTATTAATTAATTATTTATTTAATTATTTCCTACCAAATATGTTCGGTTTCAACCATGGATCGGTAAACGAATATTATCTGAGTTCGAAATAAGGGAAAAAAATCTCCTTTGATCAACTTGGAATGTATCTTTGATTCAAAATAGTTCGCTATCTAAAAGGAATAGTATAAAATATTTTTGTGGTGATTGCTTTTATGTTTTCACATTTTGAGCAAGCAATATCCCCAAAACACTTACACATACACAGCAGGGGAAAAATATTTCTTTACAATTTTTCAAATCTGAAAAATAATCTGACTACAATTCTGATTCTACCAGAATAGTATGTTGTAAGGTGAGATGCTTGTTGGCAGGTGAGAAAAATCTATTATTTTCATATAGCTAGGAATAGTAAAATGGGGGAATAAATTTTGGAGAACTTTTAAAAATAATTAAATAAGAGCAATTGATCATTGGATATTTAAGTTTTATTTCATTTATTTTAAATTTTGCTTTTTTAATGATTTACCCCTTGATAATTACAAATTCGTCACCCTAAATTCGTAATCAGTTCCATTAAAAGTTTTAAATAAATCTTCAGCAATTACTCTTGCTTAAAGAAATTTAATACTCAAGCAAGAGATCTTTTCTTGTTATAAAATACTTAACAATTATGATTATATATATATATATCTTCTTTTTATATCAAATAGCTTCACAAAATATTTATCCTTAAACATTGATTGGGTGGTAACACAGATATGGCAAATTAACTTTAAACTTTTTCCAGTTTGTGCAATCTATCACAATATATTTATTAAGAAAGACTGAACTTATAAAATATTAATTATCTTTATTTGCTTGTAGCAACTTTTTCTGTATATGGAATAAAAGACAATTAAAATTTTTAATTTATAATTTCTTAGATAATATGCTCTATCTTAATCTGCCTGACAAAATTGATTATTTCGCAATTTCTTAATATATGACACTCGGATAATTCGTACATAAATACTAATATATGACTTGGTTCCCTTTCTCTGTACTGGATGTTTGAATATTAATATTACTTCATGCGGTTGTTTAGGATGAATGTTTACTCACCAAACTGCATCGAAGAAAAAATATTATCTCATTTCATAAAAATAAGATTAGGAATACTTAATTTGTGAATTAGTTTATTGACATGAACGAGCAATATCAAATTCATTTAAAAAGTTGACGATAAGCTAATATTCTTGAGGACTCTTTTATGAAAACACTCATTTCGAACATTTAAAATTTAGACAATAAAAAGTAATTAGAAAAATTTCTTACTGATTCATTTCGATAAAATCATTGGATAATATTTACCTTATTTTTTTTTTGACAATAAAAAACTAAACAACTCGAAATTAAATTTAATTCACTCCTGAATAGCGAAAGATAATTCTACTTTAATAAACGTTATTTTGCTTTTGATTAAAGTAATTATTTTTAGCAGACGACCTTCGCCAACCATGGGGCTGTGGCACCGATGAAGAAGAAGAACAATTCTAAACTCTACAAGAACCATGTAAATTAAGAAATTAAAGTGTCAAAAGAGTAAAATTTTTTATTTTAATAATAGCTAAAATATAACAAATAACGAATAAGACTTAAAAATATTCGGAAGAACATTTATTTACGTGTATAGATATACTTCTTTAAACTAATGAACAGTACATATAGTTGAAGAGTGCAAGCAAATCAAATATCGGGGGAGCTTCCGAATAATATTGGCTATATTGATTTCCAGCTTGGAGTATAAATCCTCTTCCGAGGGATGGCCAAGATAATCTGTGACGGTTGCAACAGCTGGACAATCAAAGACACGATGAGGAGTAAGCCCAGCATTAGGGCAGTTTGCCCATTTTTGGTATTTTTAACGCCCTCAGAAATTTTCATATTTTTGTGATGTAGTTGATGTGATGAGCAGTAGTTGTTTTTCTGTCGGTATTTTGTTCTGTATTTGATATTTAGTTTCAATCTTAGAAGGAATTATAAGTGCTTCAAGGGAATGGCTATTTGATCCAGACTTCTGGTTTTCTTCGTCAAAGAATCTGAAATTTCATTAAATTCAAATCCACATGAGCAGGAATGCATTGCAGGATTCATTCTGTGCAAGCAGTGGCTTTGAGATATAATGTTCAAGATATAAATATAATGTTCAATAATGCAAAACAGATATAAAGTTCAAGATCATACTTGAAAAACTTTTATTAAGAGCTTCTAAGACAGACCTCGCAACAGTGAAGTTAGCAATTCCATTCATTTCCTGTATTGGAATTAGCTCAAATAGGCCTCAAGTGCCATTTGAATGACCAGCAATTCTCCTGTGAAGTTTGATGCAATTTGTCTAGCACCGGCAGAAATTTCAATTCTTTGCCAACTCCGGCAGCTGTGTTACAAAACGTTTGCCGTTTATTATTTACGTTGAGTCGTTTTTATTATTACGTAAACGATATTCCCTTTCAACACACCATCACATCACCAGTGGTTTGATGGTGTGTTGAAAGGGAATTTATTGTTTCGATCCCTAATTAATTTAATTTATCCTTTGTATCTCTCATGGCCTGGTGTTTAATAAGATCAAAGACTATAGATGAGTACATTCATTGTGCCAAATAATAGAAACAATCGACAGGAGCATCACACTAAGTGTTAAAACCCACAGTAAAATACTTTTTAAATCTACAATAAATAATATAATAACAAATAATAACTAGTGAAATAATTTTGTTTATCATCCAATATTAAAATTAATATTGCTTTTATTAATAATTTTGTGATAAATATATATTACTTAAAATTAATACAAATAACAATTTTTTTAAATGAAAGTGAAAGAATTATTAGAAGCCTGTTTGACGAGTGATTAGCTCTCTGTTCTCCAGGTTTGGAGTTCGAGTCAAGGCGTTTCCATGGATGTTTTTAGTGGTTCGAAATCCATTTTAAGCAGTAGGTTCTCTGGTCTAATATGACTCGTACAGAATTGGGCGAAGACTGACAACCCTACCCCATAAAAGTAAACATCTCATGTTTCGAAATCTTCTAGTTAGCAGACAGCTTTGGTCCACCAAGGGGCTGTTGCACCAATGAAGAAAAAGATTTATTGAAGTTTGGCTTGTAGCTCTACGGTCATTTTTTTGCATACTCTGGGCTATTTAGACTGGGAACTACAGTTTAACATGGATTACAAATCCACTAACAAACATCCATGCCACCACCAGGGTTTGAACCTGGAGCTTGTACCAAAGACCAGAGTACCAAAGAAGATAGATTAGAAAAATTATAAGAAGATAGAAGTAAAAAGATTATTTAGTTGAGCAAAGCAAGAAATAGTAATAAAACAACTTGTTTCTCACTTTAAAGATTGCTTGATGCTAATGGCAATTTAATGAAAAAATAATAATTTAATAAAATCTGTTTAATTTTCCCTCGTTATTTTCAAACATTTTTGCATTTGTTTTCAACGAAATTTTTGTTTCCTTTCATTGAAAATTACAATAGAGTTCTTTTCCACATGTTTGAGTCACATATAATAAATTTTTATTATATATATTCCATCAGAAGAAACAATAACTACCTCATATGTTTTTAATTCTGTAAAAATAAAATAATTATACATAAAAAACTATCTTCAAATTTTTTTGTTTCTTAATTATTTTCATCGATATTTGAGTACTATACAAAAAATAAACATACAGTTTTTACATATAATTTGAGTTTGGAAAAGAAACAAAAAAATATGAAACCAAGACAAAAAAGAAAAGAATCTCACCATTGCCTTTTTCAAATCGAAACATTAAACCCGTCTAGAGGGCAAACGATGCCTAATCGATTTTGTAATAGTAATCGATTTTCGAGGTAATTCTTTCTTTAAATTCTGCATGTTAAAGGAATTCGATTTCATTCTAGTCGCGTTGGTTCAGTGTTATAAAACAAATCGAATAGGAATTTCAGCACACGTAGAGTTTTATCCTTTTCTGTCTTTTAAAATGCATATTTTATTGATCTTTCCATCTATATTGAGAGCAACATTTATTTAGATGAAAACATATAAATCGTAACTATAACAGTGCATAAATTAATTTTTTTTTTTTTAAAATTATTTGAAAAAGATTAATTCCACAAAGTTTCAGATTCTATGAAGAATATTATATTTTTATTCTGTAATTTTAGATAAGTAAAATAATAATAAAATAATATATATATATATATATATATATATAAGTATATCACGTTTATATACAACTATCTGTGTGCAGTAACCTTGGAATCAAAGTTTGTTCCAAATTTCTAAAGGATAATATTTTTTAGATTGGTCAATGTTGCTCCAGAAGTTCCACAACACAAACAATCCAAAGAACTACTGTTAGGAATTTTCATTCTTCTATCTCCACCTCGTTCTTAACGAAAGGTCATTCCAACCTAATGATTTATAGGGGCTCAATTTTAAAGTAAACTTCGATGCCACGAATAGAGATTCCGCAATTTCAGAAGCTCATTAAAGATACTCTTGTAGCAACCTAAGCACACATGTCAGAAATGATTAAATCGAAATATTTGACAATTAAACTTTTGTTCGAGATATTAAATGATATTCCTTTCCCTTGTATATAGAAAAACTATATATATACATTAAAAAAGAAACACTCGTATTGTCATCGAATAAAGACCATTAATAGCAATAACACTACATGAACACATCGATGCAAAAAGAAGCTAAAAATATCCAAAATTAAGAATGTATTTTTCTTATGAATATTAATTAATGCAACTTGATAGCTTATTTAGCATATTACACTCATGTCCATAAATTAAGGATAATTCAGAATCACACAGAAATTGAACTCTAAAATAAAAATTTCACCTGTAGAATTATCACACACATCTTGAAGAAGAATATGCAAATTACAGGAAACCACCAGAGGGCATCATAGTACTCACAATGACGAGAGTGTAAGAGAGGGTATATAAGGAATGGTGGCAAAGAAGTAAAATTGTTCACAAGCGCTTTTTAAAAGCCTTTCAGTGCAAATAACAGCATAGTTATGGCACAAAGGAAGCATTTGAATGACTTTTTACGTGGTAGAAATATCGGACGACTGGAATGGGACGTACCCAGCTGGAAGCTCCCAGGAACTTGGAATCGCCCAGAGTGTCATCTCCAGGTTTTGAGTTGATTCCAAAAAATATGATGGTAAGGTGAGTGAGACGATGCTGGCACAGGTCGCCTCCGAGTTACAACGCCGAATGAGGACCGGTATTTAGCAGTTACTGCCAAAGAAACAGACGGAGCACAGCATCAGACCTTCTCGTCAGCTCTCTACCATAAAGTTTCAAGGCAGACCGTGTACCAGACGCTTAGGGCACATTGGTCTATATGCTCATGAGAAAGGCCTGTCAGATGTGTTCCACTTACCGCAACTCACTGTCGCCTGCGATTAATTGGGTAAAGAGCATGCATTGTCACACCGCAACAGTGGTCTTGTGTGATGTTTTCCGGACGAGTCCAGGTTTAGTTTGCAGTCTGATTCTCGCCGGACTTTCATATGGAGAGCGCCAGGGGTATCGTTACCACCAAGAGAACACCATTGAACGACACCGTTACGGTGGAGCAGGATGGCTCGTTTGGGAGGAATTATTCTTGGTTCCAGAACTGACCTGCATGTTCAGAGTGTAACGATCACAGGCCACATCTATCGGGATGTCATTCTGGAACAACATGTATTTGTTTCGGGGCGCCATGGGTGCTGGATTTCTGTTTATGGATGACAACGCCCGTCCTCACCTGGAAAACATTGTAGACGAATGCCTTCAATTGGAGGATATCACCCGTATGGATTGGCCAGCATACTCACCGGACTTGAATCCAATAGAGCATGTGTGGGAAAGCTTGGCCTACGAATTTCAACCTGTCAACCGGAACTTCGAGGGCATTGCTTGATGAGTGTGTAATATTACCCAAGATCAGATTGATAATTTGTTACTCAAAAGCATACCTAGGCGTTGTAAGGACTGTATTGCATCGTCCGGGAGACATACTGATATTAACCATCATACTAACCATTTAATACTGTTTTTTGTGAATAGGTTCTTTTTTAAATTTGCTCCAGTGGGTAAAAATCGCAATTTTTATTAATTATGTCAAACATATAGCATCTTTTTTTACCTTTTGTTTAATAAATAGACTTTACAAATAAGTTAAATTTGTTTTGCTTCTGTCTCTTTCTTTTGCCTGAACTTCATCATCCTTAATTTATGGACATGAGTGTATATAGGTTATATGATTATATATATCTATCACCATATGACCATTGCAGTCATTTAAGTGCATGTTCTTAACTGTTTGTTTTATCAATATATTCCACAAGAAACATCATTCCTCCAACTAAGTAATATTTTTATTAAAAAATTCAACAAACATAAACTTAACAAAGAACTTTCAATTAATGCCATGCCTCACCAATAAACACAGCAAGACAGAGAATACTTATTAAATTACTTTAAATTATACACCACTCGGCTGCCTCATCATTGGAATATTACTTTGCATGCAACTCAGATATTGAGTTGAGTCATAAAAATACTGATCAGCAAAAGCCACAGTGAGACGATCTACAAGTAAATCCATTTGCACAATTTTCCATTGGCAATATGATGTCAATTTTGACGAATGAGATTAGCAATCGAGTACGATTGATATCAATCATTCTCGATCGCTAATCTAATTCATCAAAGTTGAAATAGCGTTAGCGTCCTGTTGCCAATGGACATGCACCTTTTCCATGGAGAAAGAATAAAAGTGTTTTAATAAACTAGCAAGCATTACAAAGGAATATATAACTTTATTAAGTAAACAATCACACCTTAAAACTTCATTAGCCAACTATATTTTCAGTAAAAAGTTAGAGACAGATATGCATGTGATCTAGATTCAGTGTTGTTTCATGGCTGAAACTGAATTATTTCTTTAAACAATAATGAAACTTTTAGATATCCTATTTATTAAAATTTATAAAAACAGCACTGCACAACTGCAACACATAACATACAAAAACACAATTATATAACAAATATTTACAAAATTATTTTAAAACTCAGTTCGTTCTTTGTACCCTCTGTACTGCCTGGAAATCTTCACTCGACTCCCAACATTTTCTTTTATCTTTCTCCCGTTCCCATTATCGGTTTCAAAGTCTAACGGACGAAAAAAAAATCTGCAAAGCTCAAAATCTACCTTTCAACCCGTCTTTGAAAAAAGGATCTATCAATTTTGAACTCCTCCCTATTGGTTATATTTTGTTTCAAGGGAAGACAAAGTGGATCCTTACTTTTTTTCTTTGGTTTTTTTTTCCTTTTATGATATTCAATAATTAACTTATTTAATCAGGGCTAATAATATCAATAATATTTATTATCTCGTGAATTATCTCAACTTAACAATTCATTTGATCTTATAATTGTCATTCACTAAAATATTTTTACCATGTCGTACCGTATACTAATCATCATACTTCAGATTGCCATACTGTTTTGATTGGAAAAATATAATCAAAAATATTACTAACATTTCTTGCACGTACAACAAGATTGAAAAGATCATTTTCAAGTTAAACACTAAAAAAGTTGTTTATATCAACAATTCCACAAGAGAATTCCAATCAACAATTCCACAATTCCATAGACCTTTTAGATATTGAGAACAAACAACAGTACTCTAAAATTTGGAATCTAATCTTTGATGATAAAAAACCTTGTTTAACTTTATTCTGAACATCCCTGATCAGCCCAGGTTTAAAGCAGTTGGTCTTTTCAGACTCTGACGGGCCATGATTGTTTGGCCCATCCTCTTTTTTTCGAATGAAAATATTTGAAAGCCCATGCATCCTCTGCTGTCTTGGAGTGGACATTGATTCATTCCACCTTCCTGACTGTCATGGACTTGTTTCCTCTACTGTGTATGGTCGTTATCGGGAGGATAGGGCCCTCATGGGCTAAACATGTCGCTATGTTATTTCCGTCGATTCTCTTGTCGATTTCATATTGCTTATTGTAGACTGACATTGGAAATAAAAAAAAAAATCTTTGATGATAAAATTTAATGCCATAAAAACTCATAAAAAGTAAATTTATATTCATGTATTGGTAATTTTTGCTTATTAATTTTACTAAAAATAGAATTACGTGTAAAAATCTTGCAGATTTTGCTTTACTATTTTTTTAAATACAAAGAAAGCCTATTATTATTTAGCATAAGGATGGTGATTTTTTTCATTCTTCAATTTTCATTCTCCTCTGCATCAAATTGACATACAAGATCCGCAGAATTTTTAATGCCATCAATTAAATCTTCTAAATAAGGAAAAACAATTTTTTCTTCACTTTTATTCTTGTACATGAAATGCAACCCCAAATATTATAGGGGGAAGTGGCATGCTATTAAATCTTAGCTAAGTCGAAATTAAATTACTACTTATCGAAAGTCTTCGGTTCTCACATTAATTGAACAGTACTCACTGGAAGAAGGGCAATTAAAATTAACGATTTGACCTCAGTTTCACTTTTCAATCCAATCCAATCCAGAATCCAAGGGAAATAATTTATTTTCACTAAAAGTACCTGCTTAAGGAATTTTACTTATTCCCCCTTCCCCTTTACATTTCGTTATAGAATGGAATTTTTCTTTTTTCTCTCTCTGCGGTATCGTTAATTAGCGTAGTTGCGTTCCAGCAGGGATGCCATCGAAAAGTGGAATGTCGAACAAATATTCTTTTTACGAAAATTTACAACTCTCTTCTCTAAATATGAGCGCGGAATGATTAAAGTTTTCAAGGCAGAATGAATCGCCACAGGTTACTCCAATGGAGTTGAGCAGACTCAAACCAGAATTGTGGTAAATGGCCGGTTGATGGTGAAGTTGGTAGAACGTATCTGGGTAAATGAAATGTTTCCATGTATAAACACACCACACGCAAGAGTTCGTGATTCGAGATGATTTCACAACGATGTAAATACGTTTTTCATCGATTCTTTCTTTCCGTGTGATTAAGTGATTCTGGAATATTCTACAATCTTCAAATTATTAGATTTCCATTTTTTTGTTGCTATCGGTGAGAAATGAAAAGAATGATTATTTGGAACTTTAAAATATTAAATTTGAATTACAGTAATAAAAAATAGATTTAAATAAATAATTATATCCTTTTTATTGCAGATATTTTATTTTTATTAAAACAAATTATTTTATAATATATTTTAATTTACAAGGATAGATAAATTAATGCATGTCTTAAGTGTTTAGGTGTATAAAACATTTAAACGTAAAATATTAAATTAAATAAATTTGCAGAATCTTTAATAACTTCACATTTATTCAATTACTTCATTTATATTTTGCATATTCGAGTTTCCTTTTTTGCTGCTGTCTCTTAGAAATGAAAAGAAGGATTGTTCGAAACTTCAAAATATTAAATTTGAATTATTATTAAAGCATAAGGGTGGTGATGATTTTTTATTCTCCTCTGTATCAAATTGACATGCAAGATCCACAGAATCTTTAATGCCATCAATTGTTACCATCAATAAGGAACAAATAATTTTTTCCTTCACATTTATTGTTGTGCATGAAATACACCCAATACAATATAGGTGGGCATGCTGTTCAATCTTAAGTAAGTTGAAATTAAATTACTATTTAATGAAAGTCTTCAGTTCTCAGATAAATTGAACAGTACTCATTGGTAGAAGGGCAATTAAAATTAACGATTTGAGCTCAGTTTCACTTTTCAATCCAACACAATCCAGAATCCAAAGGCAATAATTAATTTGGTTTTCACAAAAGGTACCTGCTTCAGGAATTTTACTTATTTCCCCCATTTCCATTTCGCTTACAGAATAAAATTCTTTCTTCTCCTCTCTCTGCGGTATCGTTAATTAGCATAGTTGCGTTCGCTGCAGGGATGCCATCGAAAAGTGGAATGTCGAACAAATATTCTTTTTCGAAAATTTGCAACCCTCTTCCTAAATATGAGCGCGGAATGATTAAAGTTTTCGCGGCAGAATGAATCGCCACAGGTTACTCCAATGGAGTTGCACAGACTCAAAACCAGAATTGTAGTAAATGGCCGGTTGATGGTAAAGTTGGCAGAACGTATCTGGTAAATGAAATGTTTCCATTCATAAACACCACACGCAAGAGCTCGTGATTTGAGATGATTTCACGGCGATGTAAATACGTTTTTTTCATCGATTCTTTTTCTTTCCCGCGTGATTAAGTGATTATGGAATATTCTATATTCTTCATATTATTCATTTTTTTGTTGCAGTCGTTTAGAAATGAAAAAGAATGATTATTCGGAACTTTTAAATATTAAATTTGAATTACAGTAGTAAAAAATAGTTTTAAACAAAATATATATTGTTTTTAAAAATATTATATTTTTACTTAAAAAAATTATTTTATAATATATATTAATTTACAAGGATACATATGATAATAACATACTATATATACTTAAAAGCAAATATAATTATATTGACACATGTCTTAATTATTTAGGTTTATAAACATATAAACTTAAAATATTAAATTAAATAAATTTGCTGAACTTTCGATTACTTTTACATTTATTCATTTAATTCTTATATATATTTTTTACGCATTAGAGTTTCATTTTTTTGTTGCTGCCTCTTAGAAATGAAAAGAAGGATTACTCGAAAACTTCAAAATGTTAAATTTGAATTTAAAATACGGTGGTGGCGAATTTTCATTCTACAAATTGTGTATCAAATTGACATACAAGATGTACAGAATTTTTAATGCCATTAATTGTGTCTCAATGAGGAACAAATAATTTTTTTCTTCACATTTTATTGTTGTGCATGAAATACTCCCAATACAATATAGGTAAATCTTAACTAAGTCGAAATTAAATTACTATTTAATGAAAGTCTTCCTATTCTCAGATTAATTGAACAGTACTCATTGGTAGAAGGGCAATTAAAAGTAACGATTTGAGCTCGGTTTCACTTTTCAATCCATCCAATCCAGAATCCAAGGGAAATAATTAATTTATTTTCGCAAAGGTACCTGCTTCAGGAATTTTACTTATTTCCCCCATTTCCATTTCGTTATAGAATAAAATTCTTTCTTCTCCTCTCTCTGCGGTATCGTTAATTAGCAAAGTTGCGTTCCTGCAGGGATGCCATCGAAAAGTGGAATGTCGAACAAATATTCTTTTTCGAAAATTTGCAACCCTCTTCCCTAAATATGAGCTCGGATGATTAAAGTTTTCAAGGCAGAATGAATCGCCACAGGTTACTGCAATGGAGTTGAGCAGATTCAAACCAGAATTGTAGTAAATGGCCGGTTGATGGTGAAGTTGGTAGAACGTATCTGGGTAAATGAAATGTTTCCATGTATAAATACACCACACGCAAGAGTTCGTGATTCGAGAATGATTTCACGGCGATGTAAATACGTTTTTTCATCGATTCTTTCTTTCCCGTGTGATTAAGTGATTCTGGAAAAATCTTCTATAATCTTCACATTATTCGAATTTTTTTTTTTGCAGTCGTTTAAAAAAATGAAAAGAATGATTATTTAGAACTTTTAAAACATTATGCTTGAATTACAATAATAAAAATAGACATTAAATAAAATATTATATATATTGTTTTATAGAAAATTATATTTTTACGAAAAAAAATTTTAAATATATACAATTTAAAAACGCATGCAGTATTGTAAAACATACTATCTATTCTTTGATGATGAAATTTAATGCCGTAAAAACCCATAAAGCAAATTTTTATATTTAAGTAATGGTAATTTTTCCTTATTAATTTAACTAAAAATAGAATGGGGTGTAAAAATCTTTTTTGTTGATTTTTTAGAAACGAAAAGAACTATTTTTAATAAAAAGGAAGCCAATTAATATTTATCATAATTGTGGTGACGATTTTCATTCTGCTCTGTATCAAATTGTCATGAAAGACACAAAGAAATTTTAATGCCAACAACTGAGTCTCAATAAAAGAATAAACAATTTTTTCCTCACTTTTATTGTTGTACATAAAACACAAAAATAGGTGGGCATGCTTTAAATCTTAACTAAGTCGAAATTAAATTACTATTTAATGAAAGTCTTCGGTTCTCAGATTAATTGAACAGTACTTACTGGTAGAAGTGCTATTAAAAGTAACGATTGAGCTCGGTTTCACTTTTCAATCCAATCCAATCCAGGATCAAGGAAATAATTAATTTATTTTCGCAAAAGGTACCTGCTTCAGGAATTTTACTTATTTCCCCCAACCCATTTCCATTTCGTTATAGAATAAAATTCTTTCTTCTTCTCTCTCTGCGATATCGTTAATTAGCATAGTTACGTTCCAGCAGGGATGCCATTGAAATGTGGAATGTCGAACAAATATTCTTTTTTGAAAATTTGCAACCCTCTTCCTAAATATGAGAGCGGGATGATTAAAGTTTTCAAGGCAGAATGAATCGCCACAGGTTATTCTAATGGAGTTGTGCAGATTCAAACCAGAATTGTAGTAAATGGCCGGTTGATGGTGAAGTTGGTAGAACGTATCTGGGTAAATGAAATGTTTCCATGTATAAACACACCACACGCAAGAGTTCGTGATTCGAGATGATTTCACGGAGATGTAAATACGTTTTTCATCGATTCTTTCTTTCCCGTATGATTAAGTGATTCTGGAATATTCTATAATCTTCACATTATTAATTTTTGTTGCAGTCGTTTAGAAATGAAAAAGAATGATTATTCTGAACTTTTAAATATTAAGTTTGAATTTCAGTAATAAAAAATAGATTTAAATAAAATATTATATATATTGTTTTTATAGCAAATATTATATTTTTACTTAAAAAAATTATTTTATAATATATATTAATTTAAAAAGAATACATGTGATAATGACATACTATATATACTTAATAGCAGATATAATTATATTGACACATGTCTTAAGTATTTGGGTTTATAAAACATTTTAACTTAAAATATTAAATTAAATAAATTTGTAGAAATTTCAATTGCTTCATATATGTTTCGTATTCGAGTGTCATTGTTTTGTTGCTGTCTTTTAGAAATGAAAAGAAGAATTATTCGGAACTTCAAAGTATTAAATTTGAATTACTATTAAAGTATAGAGGTGGTGACAATTGTCACTCTCCTGTTCTGCACTGTGTCAAATTGTCATGCAAGATACCCATAATTTTTAATGGCGTCAAGTGATTCTAAATAAGGAAAAAAAACAATTATTTTCTTCACTTTTATTGTTGTACATGAAATACAACCAATACAATATAGGTGGACATGCTGTTAACTAAGTCAAAAATTAAATCACTATTTATTGAAAGTCTTCGGTTCCCAGATTAATTGAACAGTACTCACTGGCAGAAGGGCAATTAAAAGTAACGATTTGAGCTCGATTTCACTTTTCAATCCAACACAATCCAGAATCCAAAGGAAATAATTAATTTGGTTTTCGCAAAAGGTACCTGCTTCAGGAATTTTACTTATTTCCAAACCATTTCCATTTCGTTATAGAATAAAATTCTTTCTTCTTCTCTCTCTGCGGTATCGTTAATTAGCATAGTTGCGTTCCAGCGGGGATGCCATCGAAAAGTGGAATGTCGAACAAATATTCTTTTTCGAAAATTTTGCAACAATCTTCCTAAATATGAGCTCGGGATGATTAAAAATTTTCAAGGCAGAATGAATCGCCACAGGCTATTCCAATGGAGTTGCACAGACTCAAACCAGAATTGTAGTAAATGGCCGATTGATGGTAAAGTTGGTAGAACATGTCTAGGTAAATGAAATGTTTCCATTCATAAACACACCACACGCAAGAGTTCGTGATTCAAGATAATTTCAAGGCGATGTAAATACGTTTTTCATCGATTCGTTTTCTTTCGTGATTAAGTGATTCTGGAATATTCTACAATCTTCACATTATTATAGTTTCATTTTTTTTTGTTGCTGTTCATTTAGAAAGGAAAACAAATGATTATTAGGAAAATATTAAATTTGAATTACAGTAATAAAAAATAGATTTCAATAAAAATTTTTTATTGTGTTTTTATAGAAAATATTATATTTTTACTTAAAAATAATTTTATAATATATGTTAATGTACAAGGATAAATATATTGATACATATCTTATGTATTTAGGTTTATAAACATTTAAACTTAAAATATTAATTTAAATACATTTGGAGAACTTTCAATTACTTCATATATATTTCACATATCCGAGTTTCATTTTTTGTTGCTATCGTTAAAAATGAAAACAATGGTTAATCGGAACTTTCATAGACTTAAATATAAAATATAATTAATAAAACCAGAATAAAATTTGTATATTGTTTATATAGAAAATATTATATTTTTACTTACAAAAATTATTTTATAATAAATTTTAATTTACATGGATAAATATATTGATGCAGGTCTTAAGTGTTTAGGTGTATAAAAAATTTAAATTTAAAAGATTAAATTAAAAAATTGCCAAACTTTCAGTTATTTCATACTTATGCATCTGAGCAAATTAAGATTTGATGTGGTACATTTGTTTATTTTAAAACAATTCAGAGAACAAATAAATTTATTTCTGACTAGATAGTTTAATATTTTTCTGTTATTGACTAATATCGGCAAAGTCATCCGAAAAATATAATAGAAGAAAATTAATAATAATAATAGGTTTTAATATTTATACTATTTCTTTATAATTTCAGTTAATTCATTTCATTTCTTTTTATTTCAATAATTATATTATTTCATTATAATTGCATTTAATTCATTTCATAATTTCATTTAATTTTAATATATTATTATTACATTATAATTCAATTTAATTCATTTCAAAATTTCATTTCTTTTTTTTTATAATTGTATTATTTGATCATTCAATTAAAATGTATTATATAATAATTTTTTTAAGTAAAAATATAATATTTTCTAGAAAAACTGCAATAATCATTATGATTATCTATGTACATTTATAACGTCAATTGACTCAGTTAATTAAGCGTAATAGTAATAGCATGCGTAATAACTGCATGTTAGATGAAAGAATGCTTCAAAAAAACTGTATTCAAAATTTCATTTTTTTTTTTTTCCTTTCTAATGCAGCTATCAAACACAGACATGGACGTCTTGGATGTTTTAAGGCAAGTGCTGCACAGACGTACTCACTTTGCATTATCCAGGGGGCGCGTGTAACTTGAAGATAAGCTACGGACGCGGAGTAACAATGCCCCGCAACACTCTACGATCCTATTTTAGACCGGGACCTACTTTTTTAAGTGGATTCCGAACCACAACAAAACAACCATGGCACCGCCGGGACTCGAACCCGAAACCTGTGGTACCGAGCGCCAGAGCGCTAGCCACTCGGCCATTCAGGTCCAAATTTCTTAATATATAAAGAATAGGTTTTTTTCTCAAAATTTACGTATCTTTCAGAAATAATTTTTAATTTTGACAATATGCATTTCGGGGCCTGCATGGCCGAGTGGCTAGATCTCTGGCGCTCGGTACTACAGGTTTCGGGTTCGAGTTCCGGCGGTGCCATGGATGTTAGTAGTGGTTCGGAATCCACTTTAAACTGTAGGTCCCTGTCTAATAGGATCGTAGAGCGTTGGTGGGGCATTGTTACTCCGCGTCAAATGGCTTATCTTCAAGTTTTTGCGCCCCCTAGGTAATACAAAAAGTGAGTAACGTCTGTGCAGCACTTGCCTTAAAACATCCTAGACGTCTAAATGTTTGCCAGCTGCATTAGAAAGGAAAAATATGCATTTCTTGTGCATAAAGTTTTTTATAGCTGCTGAAGAAAATGTCTATGAATTAAAAATAATTTGTGTTAATTTTTGTACTGTACATTTTGCCAAAATACAATTAAAATCTGTTATTTTAATTAAAAATTTTAGATTTAAAATTAAAACTTTTAGGAATTTTATACAGTTAAGAGTAAGATAATATTGCTTTCAATAGTTTGTGAAAAAGGTGAACATGTTTTTAAATAAAATAAAATTTGACGTAATGAAAATTCTTTATTTATTCGCATAGAAGTTCATTAATTTTTGTCATTGACAAATTGACATTTTTTTTAAAGAAATATTTTAATAAGTCTCATGAATAAAATTCTTCTTTTATTATTATATAAAAATTAAAAATTTATACCAACATCTATATAAGTTGAGTAGGTTACTCTGTAAAAATAAATATTATATTTTACATGTGTGACAACAATATTTTATCATATATATTTTAAGTTTTTTAATAATTACTATAAAAAACTGAGTTAGTTTTCTAATTTCTTTCATGCAGCTAAAAGGCATATTTTCTGAGTTATATTTTATTTTTTAATTAGTATAAATTTCGAATTGCATTAGACTTATTTTTCCTTACTTTAAAAATTCTTAAAATTTTTAGAAATTTTATTTTTAAAAACTTAATCCATATTTTTATTTAACGTTCTAAGTTATTTTCTTTGCCCACTACAATGTTATTGTAGTTTTTAAAATCATTGAGTTGTTTTACATATTGCTCAAGATTTCCTTATTGTGAATCACTGTTTTTAATTTTATATTATTAAGAGTTTTCCTATACAAGTATTTCTTTTCGTGACTGTTGAATTAGTAAAAACACAAAAATTAGGACTATGCGAGATATTTCAACAAAGGAATTGTGCTTGGTTAAATTATATATTTACACTAGTCAAAAATGATAGAAATTTAAAATGAATCATTCAATATCTTTTCAGAAATTTTTAAATGAGTATTTTTTTTTTAAATTGAATTTGCGTGTTTATATTTTAATGAGTATTTTTTTTAAGATATGCAGTAATTCAGTGGAATGAAGAAACACATTTTTTAAAAAATATACAAGAAATAAAATTTTTCTATCAAATACAGAGAAAAACTGAATTCTCATAAAAATGCCTTTCTGAATTGGGATTGATAATTTTAATTTTTAATTTTAAGCATAATTTTATTGATTAAAATAAAAATTTTGTTTATTTAAAAAAAAGCAAAAAAAAAAAAAAAAAAAAAAAAAAAAAACCAAAAACAAAACCATTAATTTCTTTAAATTAATTTTTTTGGGCTATTTAAAATAATATATATGTGAGCTATTTAAATCTGGCCTTTTAAAAACTAAACACGTATTTTGTGAACAAACATATACACTAGTCCAACTCTTGACCCATTGGTAAAGTTTAAAGTTAATTATCATAGGCTGCATGCATTACAATAGTACAATATTCATATTGTCTGCTGGGAGTTTTCTTTGTTGCTCTTGCATATGGTAATCAAATATGGAAAAAAAAATCCTCCCTCAAGATCTCCATCAATTAGTTATTCGGGGTATAAATTAATGGAACACATATATATATGACAAAGTTCATATTTCATAGCTTGCATCTTATTACGCAGAATTATTATTACAGCTATCATAAATTTTTTTTAAAGATGTATATTTTGCCTCCAATACTCTGTGCCTGCAGTGCGGGACAGACACCTCATGAGAAGTCTACTGATGGATGGATAGAAAGGAGCAGCTTCTATTATGATGGAGTGCCTGCAAGTTGACGTCTGATTTGGCTCCGTGTCGCTGAAAAGGTGGATTCCTCAAGATAACCCTCTACAATTGGTTATTCTTGACATATATTAGTAGAACAGGTAATCTTCGATATAGAAAAAATTTTTTTATATATGACAAAAATTCATATTTTCATACTCGTAGCTGCATGTCAAACAGAATTATGATTACAACTGTCATATCTTTTTTTTAAAGATTTAAATGAGATTGAAGAACCCAGAATACTAATTTTCTATGAAGCATTTCGACATAAAATTTTGTTAATGTGTGTATTGTTGCGTCTAATATTCAGTGTCTTACAGTGCGGCACGGACATTCCATGACTAATCTATTCATGAATGGTGGGAAGGGGAAAGTTTCGGTTGTTATAGAACACCCGTAAGTAGAAGTCTGACTTGACTCCGAGTTCTGGAGGACAGTGCCTTCCAGGGAATTAGATTACTTTTAGTGGAAACTACCCCGTATTTGCGTATCGTATGAGGAGAAAACCCGAAAAACTCACAATCGAGTAGACAAACTAACGAGGCAAGATGCTGAACATTACTAATACCATCGAGTCTTCTCGCTTGTTGAAACTGTCCACAACAAAGCCGGCAGTTGATTGAACCTCAGTTCTAATGTGACCAGTACTTTCTTAATGTTATTTTATTTTTAGATTTCTTATTTACTAAAAAACTAATTTGTACTACTATAACAGTTATAAATGGCTAATTGGTTGGACTTTTAATGGAGTAACAACAATAATACAACTCAATTTTTATCAATACACAGCTTTTTTCCCATTAAAATACTTTTTAATGCAAAATAATACATTATAAAACTTTTGCGTAATCTTAAAGAATTATATCCTTTCTGCCAAGTAAACAACCTTATCATTAACACGCTTTGGGAGGATAATTAAAAAGGAACTATTGAAAACCAATGCGATGCATTTAAGGAAAATTACCCAAAATAATGATTGAAGTCACATCAGCTTAAAAAATAAATGTACCTCATTTTTTTAGAAACGAAATTGTAATTTTTAAGAAATCCTCCCATTAACAAAGCTTCTTTAGCAGGGTATAAAGTCATTAAACGTAGCGGGTAATACTTTACGGCGCTAAATTATATCGCATTTCTTTTTAACGTCTTTTTTTTTTTATTTTTTAGTTTCTTTCGAAGGTCACGTGCTTTCACATCGTTTAATTCTTGAAAGCTGTTTGATTTCCATGCGATATCAGTTAAGTACACCCGTTAAGTTTGCTTTGGACGTAATACTTTTGATTAATAGTTTTCGTTGAGGGCTTGAAGTATGATATAATTCAATCTGTTGTTTTCCATAAAAAGAAAAAGTTGTGAGTTATTTAAACGATTATCATCATAATCGAACAAAAGAGCAGAAATAATTCTTAATAACATTGTTTGAATTTCTTTTGTGTTTTTTTTTTTTGAGTCAAATTTTTTCAAGCATAAAAAATGTTTTTATAATACATGTGATATGTTTATTATTATGTGAGTTTTGAAGATTTTGTTAACTGCATTTACAAAATAATTAAAGACTTTTAAAACTATTTAATAAGAAACTAAAATAAAATAAAGCAGTGTGGCATTTTTTTCTCACGGGAAGAGTTTTGAAATCCCTTCCCAGGACAGAGGAATGTATGTTATTTGACAAGTATATAATAACAACCCATCACTCAAATTTAACAGCAGAAGCAGTATCGTGTGGGTATTTATATCGCATGTAATTAGTGTTTTGTACTAATGAGAACAACCTGCCACTCAAATCTAATAGCAGATATTCGGTAACTATGTATAATGAGACTTATGAAATTTACGTTTGTCTGTTTCTCCTCATATTTCGAAATAATTTGGTAGACTGAATATGGACACCCTAAGTTGTTCAATTGTGATTGATGACCGACCATGAGCTGAGAAATATCTCACTCAACGAGAAGTGAGGAAGCTTGACCCTCCCTCTTGAAGGATTGTCTTAAAGGAATTTGGTGAAGACAGAGAGAGAAGAGAGATCTGCGACGAGTTGATCAAAAGTGTTAACAATTACAGATTATGGACACCATAAATTGTTCCATTGTGATTGATAATCTGATCATGAGCTGAGAAATATACTCCAACGAGGAAGTGAGGAAAGCTGACCCTCTTCTTGAAGGATTGTCTTAAAAGGAGGTTTTTGGTGAAGAGCGAGGTTGCGACGGAAGTCGTCAAAATTGTCATTTTCTTTCTTCTCTGTGACTATGATAGACCCGGGGTTTCCGCCTGTTTTCAAAGTGAACCCCGTGGTTTCGTGTACCACACCGTGGATAATTAGGTTTTGCCGCAGATCAGCAACTAAGATTCACGACGTCTAGACTTGATTGGGTACACTGCACCCTGTGATTTACTATGCACTTGTGATAAAATTTGTATTTTTAATTTTCATTTCTTTGTGCAATAAATAGAGTTCTGTATATATATATATATATATAGTGCTTGTGTCCTCTTAAATCTGAAAGTGGCCTTCTTCTTGAAGCCGTTATATGTATAATATAAGCCTAGACGTTACAGCAGAAATGGAAAATTAAACATGAAAGGAAGAATTTTCTTTGAATAAATGCCAAGTATTTTGGTTTTATATAAATGACATACTTCAATGTAAATTAATTCTTATAAAAAGCCAGAAAATGTAATAAACAATTATTTTTATTAAAATTTCGATGTATGACATGTTAGTTATTATTTTAAAAAATTGTAATGGAACGCACAACTTCAAATAAATGTAAATTTATTTCTTGTACATGTTTAGCATTTGTGAAATGAATTCTGTTAAACAAACTTTAACAAAATAATATTTGCAATTTAATATTTGTCATTCAATATTTTGATCTTTTTAGGATGTCAGAATAAAATAAAGCCCTGCTTGTGAAAATGTTGATATTTTTTATGTATAAAACTAGTTGAAAAGAAAGTTAACTAGAATAAAGAAAAAAAAGAAATTGAGAGAAATAAAACGAGTAAGAAATTGGAAAAAATAAATAAATAAGTAAATAAATTAACTTTAAAGTAAAAGAAATTGAACGAGTCCAACTAAAAAATATGAAAGAAATCAAATGCACTCGATTGAGATTTGAATATCACAACTAAATAAACGTGTCAGTTTTTGTCGACACATAACTAAAAACTAAAATAAAAATTCTTTTACAATGAGAAAACAAAAATAATAAAGTTTAAAAAACATATTCCTATATTTTCAAACATTGTGTGATGCTCCTTAGTTGTTAACAATAATTGTATTTAAAATTGCAATACTTTCAAAAATTTAAATACAAATATTTATGAAAAATTATCAATGTTGTTTCACATTTAAAATGTATAAAGTATGTATAATTCCTATAATTTAAGCATTACTCATGCAAGGATATATATATGATTATAATTCGGTAAAAATTTTTCAAAAGCAGCCTAATAATTTATAATAAGCTCATTTCTATATCTTTTAAACCCTGAAAAATATTTAATATATGACGACAATGCATATGAACTCAGAACTTCATTAGACATTCTGTTTTCCTTCTAGTGCTAAAATAAAAATCTTTCTGAACCAGGAGCTAATCTCTATGTTAAATTTTAACACTCACATTGAATAGCTAACAACTTCGAATGAAATAAAAAAGCAAAACGTAAGTCAAATATCCTTTTCGAAGAATTGCTTCTTAAGAAGAAAAACCAAAAATACAAAATACATTAAAGGAGGCAAATCCGCAGTGCAAAGAACAGTATTTTTAATGCTATAAGTTATGCAAATTATGTACTTTCCGGATAACTCAATAAATAATCTCATTCCGTTTAATGCAAAATTCAAATTCCTACTTACATGAATTCGAGAAGAAATTAACGCGATTCCTCTCTGAAGTGAATTAAACTAACTCATTTTATTCAATGGGAAAGGAAATAATGCATTTTGAATAAAGAAGAGGATTGCGCAGTTATAAAAGTTTGTCTGGATTAGAAGTAAATTCTATTATTTGTGTGTCAATTGGTGCATGTTTCCGCAGTTTTATTATTCAGATGAGTGAGTTAGATGAATTATGCTAACAAAAAGATCTTCTTCTTAAATCAAACCTTAATAAAAGTTTTTAAAACATATTTGGAATTATAATTGGAGCTTTTATTTTTCAATATGGGTACAATATGTTGACTGTTTTTAATTTTATCTTTAATAGGAAAATTAAGAAAGTTGAATAAGAATTTCCATAAAAATTAAAAAGCAATTTATATTTATGGATATCAAAGAATATTGTACTCTTTTATTTATTTATATATATGTGAATTTAAGAAACATATGGTTTTTTTTATTATATATAGTGTTTCCCAAAATTTAAATAAAAATAAATAGCGATCACATGATCGAAAATAAGTGCATTTTTATATATTATTATTATATATAAATTACACAATTAATAATTACTTAATTAGCGCAATTACACAATTAATAATTAAAGAATTAATTAACGCAATTACATAGTTAATAATTAATTAAAATTAAACGGAATTCTAAATCAGAAAGTGATATGCTAATTAGTAAAGATACTAACGCCAATAGAATAACGTCAATAATTTCAGAAAGTAGAAATGGCGTAGTAAAATTTCGAGATAACCTGATTTAGATAAGATTACTCGACATCATTTATATGAATAATTCCGATGGTGAGACATTAAACGATCTGTAGCAGGCCTGAATTAATCTTGTATAGAAATATGGTTGAATGTGAGCCCTTCCGTAATTCATAAATTGTGGAATGCATTTCTAAGAATATAATCAGCTTCCAGAAGGTACAGCCGATGAAAATGTAGAACTACAACTGCCACAGATGACCGCTATAAGCAGCTAATTTCAAGGAGGCATTAGAACCCCTATACCAACCTTTCACTGATCTTCTCTTGTAAAGCACCTAATTGATATCCAGGTGAAATGTACTCTGAAGGTTTCACTAAGGGGTATGGGTTGTATTTAAGGTGAACTACATTGCGTGCACCTCTCAGAACACACCATTGGAATAAAGTTTCATTTGGAACACAACTGACACAAATGACCACTATAAGCAGCTAACTCCAAAGAGGCATTAGAACTACTACACTAACCCTCGACAGATCTTCTCTTGTGAGCAATACTAGATAGTTGGTATTCCAGATGAACTATATGCAGAATACTTCACTAAGAGGAGTGGGTTGTATTTAAGGTATATTGCATTGTGGGAACCCCTCAGAACAAAACATTGAAATAAAAAGGTTCTTTTGGGCACGCACATATGGCAATTAGAAGGCAAGTTTGGAAGGAGGTTTGTTTATTTTAATAATAAATTTAAATTTGTTTACAAAGGGGGCTCTTAAAGTGAATCGGTATGACGGGAGTTGAGTAATCCCTATTATGTCAATTGTATTCATGAAAGAGACATATTTTGTGAATCCAGTGAAAGTGTGTTGTTCGATATTATTTTTGGGTAGCCGCATCTACAAGTATAGCTTTCAAAAAGCACAATTACTGTTGAGTTACATAGAGATAACATTCCTGATTCAATTGTTTTCACTTACGGGAAGCTAGTTACTCCATTATCCTTCAAAACTATAATTATATACTACATAGAGCTAGACTGTAATAGAAATAAATAGTGAGGAGATGCTTATTTGATGGGATGGACAGAACTTGACTAGGATTTAGCATGTCGTCTGGAATGTTTTAGGAACGTATTGCTGCGTCTGTCACATCCTGCAACCTTTCGAACTGTCTCGAATAACACATTTTGTTAATAAATCTAAATTTGTTTACTTATAACTTTTTTATTTTACTTTCCTAATTTGTTTTCTTAAAAATTTTACAATGTGACTCATGAGGTGAATCAATATGGCGGAAGCCGAAAGCCACTATTATGTCATATTCGTGAAAGAGACATAATTTGGGAATCCAGCGAAAGTGTGTGGGCAGATATATCTTTGGATAGGCGCACCTACAAGTATAATGTTTCAAAAAAGCACAATTACTGTTGGGTTGCATAGAGATGATATTCCTGATATAATTGTTATTCCTTACTCAAGGAAGTTAGTTACTCCTTTATCCTTCAAAACCATAATTCTAGGTTGATATAGAATTACCATAATAGAATGTTTATTTGATTGGTTGGCCAGAACAATACCAGGGTTTTATCATGTGTGGAATACTTTTGGAGACGTATTGCTGCAAGTCAGTCACATCTGCAACTCTTTCCTGAACTGCCTCGAAGCAGCAATAATCTGCAATGATTCATCATGCCAACTAAGTTAAAGAACACGAATCGTTAATGTACATGCCTGTTATTGTGATATGATAACAGGCCCTTTTAAAACATTTTACTATTTGGTGATATTTTCAAAAACTAAATTCCAGTGTGTAAAAATTTCACATTCAAATTTTTCTGATTGTCTATTGATTTTTTGGAACCTAGTATAAATGATTTTATTGATAGGAATAATAGCATGCCATTTTAACTTATAAAAAATATTGAAGGACATAAATGCATGTATGCTTTGTACTTGTCTCTCACAAATGAATGTTATGGTGTTTATATTTTCATTTTCTGGAGATTGCAACTCTTAAGTGCACTGATGGTGTAAAGCTTCGATTTTATTGACATTTTACATTGTTTCAACACTTATATACCTACAGATAGATAGTTATAGATTATTTATAAAATATTTTTAATGGAATCACATATATGCCTGAAATAAAAATAATTCTAATTGGTCAAATTTTTAATAAAAATATTCAAACTTCAATCATTACATTTAAAGATATTTTTATTCTATAGCTTTCATTCTCTTAAATATAAATAATGTTTGTTCTTTAACAAACTTGTGGAATTATATATTGTCCTCATTCTGAAATTAAACTACAATACAAGCAAAAACTATAATTTTTAAATCTATTCACTATATTCTGGAGTTCAGATTTATTTGTTCTGTAGATATTTACATCATAATACTCATTTATGTAGGATTTTGTTAAAATATTTTTATTCCGTTTATTTATTCCCTAAGGAAATATCCTTTTCAGCAAAAGCTCACAAAAGCTAACGAGGGATCTAGAAACAAAGTATCAGTATATCAAAAACGATTCCCGAATACTGAAATTTTGATAAAAATAATCGTTATCGAAAGATAAAAACACGCAAGAATATTTCTAGTGTAACAGGCAAATGATACTTTTTTAGAATACTTGAAAAGTAGTACTGATATTAGCCTTCGAAATATAATCGAAATTCCTTCAGTGTCTAGAGTTTTTTTTTAAATAAAAATAAATCGCAACCTTCAAAAATTCAGCGCATTATATTCTCTTTAGAATAATCACTAATGGTCATGGTTCGTGCTCTACCCTATGTAATTTTTTATTTGATGTATTTATTGTATTTTCCTTATCTTTTTAACGATTTGCACAACAGTGCATACATGTGAACAGTAAATACTTTATAAATAACAAGTACTTCATTCACATTAATTGTTTATTAGTTAATAATTTCATTCAAGTAAGATATGATAAATCTATTTAAATGTTATAATGTTTTCTTGGCTATTGAAAACTAAGCATGTAAGGCTATTGAATACACTAATGGTATTTGGTGTACGCTCTGCTTTCAAAAAAAAAAAAATTGCGATAGTATATATGAGCATCTCACCTGAAAATTTAATTAACTTGGCCTAAGTATTGCCTGTTTTATAATAGATGGCAAGTAAATTCGATATATTTACTTTTTGGTCAGATTTTGTTCATGGTATATTTTTTAAAATATGAGTTTCTTGACATAATAATTCCCTTTTAAGAAGAACAAATTACTTGATCAATCTTTCATTCGTATTTAGATGATTCAATTTTAAGTGATAAAATAACGAGGCCTTTACCAACATAATTTATTTTAATCAAGCTAATACCAAAGCGAACGTTTTGCTAACAATTTAAGATGGCTATCTTCACTCTGTAGGTACAGTTTACATAGAGGTCCTCCTGCACCCGGTGGTGCATTTCAATTTATAACAATAACGTTGTAAATATATATACCGCCATAAATATGTATAGCGCTACAAATATATATATATATATATATACATATAGAACTATAAATCTGCCAAAATATGGGGAAAGATCATATCTAGAATTCAGCATTAAAAAATGATATAAATGTGGATAAACATTACAAAGTTTTTCTTTTCAATTGTGATGAGAAATCTATTCTGAGAAACTTGATGTTGTTTATAGATAAAATCGTTTAAATGTCCCTCTACTCCACGGTGCACTCTAATGTATATCAATACCGTAAATATATACCTCCATAAATAGGTATAACGCTATAAATATAAATATATATATATATATATATATTATATTGCAGTAATATGCCAAAATATGGGAGAATGATATATCTATAATTCCAGCATTAAAATATTTGGTATAAATATGAATAAACATTACAAAATTTTCTTTTCGAGTGGGATCAGACATATATTTTGAGAAACGTGATGCGATTTATTTGTAAAAGATTTTGAATGTCTTTGTTATTTATCTAATAAATATTTAAGAGAAATAAGAGAAACCAAATTTGGTGTAAGCATTTTGACAAAGAATAAACAATGCTAATGTGATATATCACTGCTTGTTAATGCCACACTTTCTATAAAAAGATTACTGAAGAAAACTTCCTGCCGGAAAAAAAAAACGTGTGGCTAGTCAGCTAGGAGAAATTAAGTTTTTCGAGTAATTATTTTTATCGTCACTTTATTTTAACTCTTTCCGACCATCTAAGTAGCGTAATAACATATTTGGGAAGAGGCCATTCTTGTTTGTTTTTATAGCCTTTTCCTCACATTCTTACTTTCTTCGTTTATTTTTATATTTTATTTATCGTCTTTTTCCTTAAAGGGTTTTTATTTCTAAAAGTTCCCTTAACTTGGTCATTTTCTTCTGGATTTTTGTTAGTTTGTATAGATTGCAATGGGGGAGAAGATAGTGCTAGAGTCTAAATGAGATGATCAAATCGAATGTGTTTCTTTTTCACACGTATCAGTTTTTTTTTTCTGTAAGGCAATTTTTCTAAACAATAATCATATTGCATAGCTAGAAATATTTATGAAAAGTGTGATTGAGGGAAAAGATTTTTTACTTTTAAAGAAAAATCTATTTAAAAAACAAGTAATGTAAAATTTTTCTTTTAAGTCAATTCCTACTTTTTTTCACTATATTGCAGAAAAGTCCTTTACAAATAATTTTAATTCATTTTTTTAAGTTTATCTGGCAACATCTATTGGTAGATATATGCAGCTCATATCTAAAAAAACTAAAATTAATGAATTAGAAATTTGATTACTGAATTAATATTTGAAAAAAACTGTATTAACATAAAGTCATCCACTACAAGTATAAAAAATGTATTTGAACTTGAGTGAATGAATAAAAATTATTTTATGAACGATTGAAAATTTGAACAAGATATATATATAGGAGAGTGTGAGCTAATAGAAGGAATTGAATAAAAGCGTTAAATAACGCAAGTGATCTATTAATTTTTGCATCATAAAAAATCAGTAATATTTTTATTTTTGTATTATCATTTTGTTTATTCCATGACATTTATTGCATGCCTTTGCCATACCAAGCAGGAAGCCTATGCCGCTAGCAAGCAAAAAGTAGCATGGAAAAGCAAAATATAACATACAAGAAAAAGTGTAGGAAGACAGAACAGTACAAAGTTAATGTTACCGCGTAACTATAATATTAACTAAACGCATGAATTAAGTATGATGCTAAACTAACTACGTGGATGATATTGTTAGTCATGAATGAGGTTGTTCTTAAATTTAAATTTTTGACTTATATATAGAATGGTGATACACATATAAACAAGTAATATAACATTTTTTTTTCTAAATTCAATTATTATTTTTTCACTATATTGCAGAAAGTCCTTTATAAATAATTGTTTTTCATTTTTTTTTTTTATCTGGCGCCATCTATTGGGAGAGACGGTTCCTTTTTACTATATTCCAGATGCAGATATGCAACTTAAAATCTTAAAAAAAACCTAAAATTAATTAATTAAATTTAATTAATGAATTAATATTTGAAAAAACTATATTAACATCAAGTGTCATCCATTTCTTGTTTCAAGTTAAAAAAGTGTATTTGAACTTGAGTGGATGAATAAAAGTATTTTATTAATGATTGAAAATTTGAACAAGATAAATATAGGGAAGTGAGCTAATAGATTAGGAATTCAAAAACAAAACATTTAATGAATCTTAATTTTTAGGATGATGATAGCATTTAAAAAATACGTAATTATCAAGGATAAAAAAATTAGCTCAGAAAGCTAAATGTAAAAGAAATCTAATATTATTTCCACAATTTTACTATTAGTTGACCATGAAATCAGTGAAGTGTATAATAGAAAGTTTTTCTGTAAAACTTAATAAATCGGATTAAACATATCTCTTATTTTGATTTGTAAAGATAAGGTGTATAATGTTATACAAAAGGAAGAGTGAAAAAAAAAAGAGCTGGATTGATATATCTTTTTTAAGGAAGTGTATTTCTAGTTCTTTTGTATCTTTTTTTTTCTTAAAATTTTTTTTTGCAATTATCTATATTTCACAATAAATGTTCTTGCATGTTTCTTTTTCTATTTCACTTTCATGCAAACTTTGATTGGTGCAATATACCAATGGGACTAAAGTGATTCGGTGAATGGTCATGATGAATATAAAATCCCAAACTAGTGACAGTTTTCAAGCTGGTTTTTTTACTTGGCGAAAATCTCTTCATCTTTCTAGATAGATTTGAGTAGTCAACTTTTTTTCTACTTTTAACACGACTGTAAATAGAAAGTGCTGAAGTATAAAATTGCATTTCAAATTTATTCACTGTGGTATCTCAGTATCTTTATTCAAGAGAAATAGGAAAATATTTGGTGACAGGAATATTCCAATATTAGAGATATTTATTCGGTTTTTTAAAAATATTGTTTATGAGCCATTAAATATTTTTATTTAGTTTTTCCATGTTGTTAGTCTTTAAAGCAATTCTGGAAAACTCTTAGGTTCAACTACGAACAGTTTGGGAAAAGGGATTTCTACCAGATAGTTTCAAGTCAATGTCAAATGCTCTGTTCCCTTCTCAATTCCTTTTTCGTAACAGTGATTGAGAGGCATGCTATCACAAACTCCAACTCGTATCGCCATCGATTTACTAAATATGCTACAATGGTCCCAGAAAGGGTGGGTATAAAAAATACCAGAGGAAGGAGTTATACAAAGTATGTAACATACAAGGGTACCCACACAAGATGTGCTCAAAAATTAAGAATATACTTTTACTATCATTCAAATATTAATTAATGAGACTTTAATTTCTTACTTCTATAAATAAAAGAAATGGGAAGATTGAAAAGAAACAAACATTTATTTACATGGAATTTATTAATCACAATTGCTTATAGTTTGTTTTTCTTTTATGCCTTCTTATTTGCCTACTGCCTTTTTTTCTCTCTTATGCCTTCATCTTGCTATTTCCAGATTTAATTCATTCATTCGTTCTGTTCTGGATCCATCTCGTTGAATCACTGATATATAAAGGAATAACTCCTCAACGAATATTTTAAAGCTTTTTTTTTTTCTTACAGGTCTATGGATCGATGGAATGTATGTGGTCTGCTGAAAATAAAATCTATCAATCTGACAGTTTGTTTCATCTTTCATGTTGTGTTTTTCCATTTCTGAATATTGAGACGTCTGTATATTGCTATAAAGCATATATATATGTCTAAGTGTTTGCCCAGTTTGTGGAAGAGAAAAACATCCAAACACCTTGTCAATTTAAAAAGAAATAGGTGAATGTTTGGTCATATAGTGTTTTTCATTGGGAGGGATGATTATTTGAACAGCTTATATGGAAAAAAATCACCATCTCTGAATGGATGAAATGCGTTTCTCAGTATTCCTAAGTTTTTCTACAAATTTAGACATCAGTGGTGGATAGTTTGATACAGCTGAATATAATATAATTCAGTTCACACAGCTGAATATGAAATGTTTATATTGATATACAACTGGAAGATGACATTATTGAATATATTAAGTTGATACAGCTGAATACATTGAGTTTATATTCAGCTACGAGCTATATGATATATAACTGTATCAAACAGTTCTAAGATGCTATCGATTTGTACTAACACTGTGAAATATCATTTTTTTGTCCATAATAATCCTGAATATAAAATGTTTATATGCAGCTGTATCAATAGGTAAATTCCCATACGCATGCAACGTAATAGATATAGGGAATGCCTGCAAAAGTGTTGTTTGGGTTGTCTCTAAGTTTAGTTCTGTAAATGAGCAGTAAGTAAACATGTATAATAGTGAGTTCTTTCACTTTAATTTTAATAAAAAATTAGAATGTAAAGAAAACATCCATGGCATGCATTCTTGTTTTGGTAGGAAGATGATATCAATTATTGTTTTTGTATAAAGACGCTGATGAATTCGCCATCTGCCATGGACGATATTGATACCACATAATATAAGTCATCAAAGGTGAAGAAAATGCAATATTTACTGATAAGTGTTTCTGTAACATAAAAATTTTATTCCAAAAAAAAAAATTGCAGAATTTTTTTTTTTTTGTTTTTTTTTTGCTTTTGTTTTTTTGATCTGAATGAATACCAATCTAAGTAATATTACTTTTCCTACAACTTTTACTAACTTGATGGAATTATGTTTTCTTGTTGCTAATTTCTAAAAATAAGGCCTTTTAATCAAACTATATTTTTTTATATTTTTTCAAAACAAATTGTTTTATAAAACTCACGAAATTGCGAATTGCCGTTCCGATCCTTTTCAAAAGTAAAAGGACTTATCTTTATCTTACAGATTTTTTGATCCCCCTCATTTTCAATATAGCTGTATAAAAACATTTCCCTCTTAAAAAGGGGCATATAAAAATACCCAAGAAGAGTCAATAATGGGAGAAAAACATCAGATGGAATGTTTTTCAAATCAATCTCGCTACTAATATCCTTACATCACTTTAAAGCACTTATTTCACATTTTGTCACTTTTTCTTAAGATCTAACTTTAAATACTTCTTTAAATGTTTTTATTTTCAGTTTATAAATAAAAATAAAAAAAATAAAAAATTTTTAATGTCAATTCCTACTTTTTCACTCTGTTGCAGAAAGTCCTTTATAAATAATTTTCATTCAATTTTTTAAGTTTATCTGACCATCTATTTTTAGATACATGCAACTTAAATCGAAAAAACTAAAATTAATTAATTAAATTAAATAATGAATTAATATTTGAAAACTGTATTAACATCCGGTGTCATCCACTACAAGATCAAATACAATTTTTTTAAACTTGATTGGATGAATAAAAAGTATTTTATTAATGATTGAAATTTGAGCAAGATATATATAGGAGGGTGTGAGCTAATAAAAGGAATTGAAAAAAACGATGGTGACATAAGTTTCAGCTAAAAGTGCAAAACCCTTACAATTTCATTATTTCCAATGTAGAAAAGAAACAAAACTGAAGATGAAGAAACTGAAGTCAAACTGATGAAAGATGAAAGCATACATTAGAGAGTAATGTTTTATTACAATACAATTTAAATTATAATTTTTATGTAGAATGTGTTTATAAGCTATAATAGACTAATAAAAAAGTGTACACTTTTATATTTTTAACATATGTATTCAGAACGGCTTAAGTAAGAATCTTAAAAATTGTGTTTGCGATAATTAACATAAATTTAATTTCTGTTGTATAATCGTTAAAAATGCATTGCAATTTATTAGCCGAATATATTCATCATCTATTCAATGACAACAACTATACGATTGTATAATCATATAGTTATTGTTATCCTATAGAAGGAGGGAAGAGGATGACAGCTTCTGTTGTAATGGAGCACCGCAGATAGAGGTCTGATTTCTGTTCCGTGCCGAACTGAAGAAGAAGAGTAGTGCCTTCCGAGAGGATTACTACGAGAATATGAATATCGGTTGGAGAAAATACGGAAAAAACTCCCACCAGGTAGTCTGACTAACGACAAGAAGCTGAACATCATAAACGTCATCGAGTCTTCTCGTTTTTGAAACTGTGCCAACAACAAACCGGCAGTAGATTGAGATTCCGTCTAATGCTCAACAGCGGTGCACATTGTCACTGAGCCACGAGTCAGGCAATTAATTTCTATTTTGAACAAAATGCCATTCATCAAAACATGTCATCTATGCAGCGGTTTCTAATGAAACTGCACCAATTAAAGGTACGCAGTAAGGTATGGAATTTTGTTCAATTTTCTAATAATTTGTGGTTATTTGTTCTAATAATTAATTGGTTTCGCAAAATTTCTCAAGCCAAAAAGAGTCCTAAATACAGAATGATTGAACAAAATTATTTATAAAAAGTGTAATATAGATACATATAGTTTGTAACAGTTAAAGATAATATTTAAAAAATAGTTTTTAGTGGTCATGATTTTAGTGGTTTAGTGGTTTTTAGTGGTCGTTATTTTGGAAGACCGAAGTAGTTAGAAAATCTGCTTTTTAGAATTTGAATTACGTCAGCATCCCTTAGACAAGGCACTTCAGTTACGAATAGTTTGCATCATAAAATGGATTTAAAGTATGAACATATTACATAATAAAGCTTATATACTAAACAAAACAAATTGTAAACAACACATTTTTGCTGTATTACAAAGAAAATGACAAGAACCTGAATATAGGCTCATAAACTTATGACAGTTCAAGCATTTACATAGACTATTACAGATAGGGTAAAACATAAAAATATTTACTTTTCAAATATTACATACCATATTGACTTATACGTTTAAAAATATTTCTGCTTCAAAAATAAACCGAGACATTTTGACTGCCATATATATTTATAAAAAGTTTTAGTTATATTAGTTTATATATTAAAAATTTTTTTTTTATTAATATTTAAAATTTTCATAAATTTTTTGACTATATATGATTTAGATAAAAAATATATATAACAGTCATAAATCGCATTATATATTTTTAGAAACATTGCATGATTGACTCTTATTATCTTTCTTTTTCAGTTATCATCTATTTTTTGAAACTTTTTTTTTGATTTAGATTAAAATTTCTACTGATAATATAAAACCATTTATATTTCAATCTGAAAACAGCAGGGTGCAAAAAGATGTCATTTGCTGTTGTATGATTTAAATTTTTAACATAAATAATAATATTGCATGATGTATTGTGAGGTCTGATGCCAAAAAATGACTGGAGCTCCAGTGTCACAGGTTTGGGTTCGACTTCTGGTGTGGGAACCAGGATGTTTGTAGTAGTTCGAATCCAATTTAAACCGTAGGTCCTGGATCTAATAAGACAATAGAGCGTTGGATGTAAGGCGAGGAACAACCCCGTCCCTAAAAAGAAAATATATCATGTTTCTCTGGCGCTCGGTAACACAGGTTTTTCGAGTTCGAGCCCTGGCGGTGCCATGGTTGCTTGTAGTGTTTCGGAATCCACTTTAAAATGTAGGTCCTGGCCTATAGGATCGTAGAGCGTTGAGGGGGCATTGTTACTCCGCGTCCGTGGCTTATCTAGTTACACGCTCCCCTGGGTAATGCAAAGTGAGTACGTCTGTGCAGCACTTGCCTAAGTCATCCGAACCACGCTGTCTGTGTTTGCCAGCTGCATTAGAAAGAAAATGTTTCGAAATCTGCTATAGGCAGATTGCTTTGACCCACTAAAGGCTGTGGCACTGATGAAAAGGAAAAGATTATTTAGTTGAATAAGTAGTAAGAATTAGTTATAAAAAGTTGTTCAAAGCTTCAAAAGATCATTCACGCTCTCGAGATTGCGTGATGCCCATTGGAAATTTGATTTATAAAGCATAATGCTTTCTCAGTTCAGATGTACCAGCGAGGTGCCATGTGGATGTTTGTAATGTGGTTCGACTAATTTTAAACCGTAGGTCCTTTACAGCCAAATATATAGACTGTAGAGTTGGGCCTAGAATAACAAAGCCATGAAAACAGAAAACATCTCCTGTCTCTGAAATCTGCCATTAGGGCAGACGACCTTGGTCCACCATGGAGCTGTTAAAATGAAGAAGATGTATCACACACTGCAAATTTTATTTTTTTATTATTATTATCAATAAAAAATATTTATTGATTAATTCATCTTCATTTCTAAACAGTAAAGAGCTGAATTTTAAAGTCTATTAAGAAAACTTCCAACCATTTCTTCCAAACTTTGGAAATTTCATAATAAAAGTTGAAAGAATAGGATATAAATGTTGACATAATAGAATGTTCCTCAATTTGCTTTTCGAAAGAGTTTGAAAGAAAAACAAGCCCAGGGGCAACTAGTCGGAAAAACTTCATAAATTGCTGTGGTATATAAAAAAATGGGCACTCTTCAAGTCTCTTGTTGAACAAAGGGCAGCATAGATATGCTACATATCTGACATTACAGTGGTAAATTAAATAGGTCATAACTTATAAATTTTAAGCAGAGTGGGGACTCCAAACTAAATATACAACTATTGGTCAAAGTGGCCAATCGTAAACTGTGTTCAGAACTGCTCTAGGTGGTAGGACTTTTTTTCTTTATTTTGCAGCGGATATCCTGGAAAACTACACCTTATGTTGAATCCAGAATCAGAGCTCATGTAAATAATGCATGCATATTCATATCAAAATTTTACTTATGCAACAGGGGATATGTTTCCGTTTTACCTTTTTCGTGTAAAAGTCCGCGTGGCCTACAGAATGAATCATGCATTCTGTGACGCATGAGGAGACAGCGAATCACAGATTCGTCACAGAGATTCAGTCCTGGCAGCAGGAAGAGCATTTTAGTTTATTTATGTGCTTTCAAAAATACAAGTACAAACGAAAATGCAGAAAAACAAGCTATGCCTGCGTCGTAGTAGAAATTTTGCATATATTCATGTGACATAAAGGGTAGTGCGTAACTTTTATTTTAAAAATGAGTCTTATTTTATTTCAGCCCTTTTTGGTGTTTTGTTTTTCTAATCTAAAATTTTAATCTTTTGTATCATTTAAGTATTTTTCTGAAAATAATATAAATTATTGCATTATTTTACAAGTTATCCTCTAATTATATCTTCTTTTAAAAATTAAAAAAAAAAAAAAAAAATATCAACATATATTTATTTACATATAATTTGCATTAATATTTATGCATTTAACCATAAAAAACCAGTCCGCAAGAAAATCTTCTTTTAGTTTATTAAGAATTTTTTTCTTCTTCATCTATATATATAAGAACCAATTAAGAATTAACAAAAATAATCTGAACACAAATATTTTGAAATGGGATTAGAAATATTTAATCTCTTCGAAAGATGTCAATTTCGATCTAATCAATCAATTTCTTATAGTTTCATAAATATGCATAACTTGAAAAGAAAAACAAAATAATCTCCAGTGGAAAAATTAAATCTTAATTTTACTTATTAGGAAGTCATATACTTATAATTTCACACACACACACACACACATATATATATATATATATATATATATATATACTTGAGAATTTTTATTATTGCACAGTAGATTTGATACTATGATTATATTGTGATTATATATGCAATGTTGGGAACATTTAAGTTTAACAGAAATGTTTAAGCATCCATAAGAACTATAAAACCGGGAAACTATAAATTTCTATAAGGAAGCATAAACTTCTTCACAGATGCAACAGCCCAATGTGGGGCCAGGCTATCTGAATACTGGCAAATTTCGAGACAGGAGATTTTCATTGTTTGGGATTCTTTGAGAACTAAGTATATAAATAATATATTAATGATTTAAATATATATCTTTTATGCTATTTCTTCTCTTTCAATATCACGGAAGCTCATGAGGGGGCCAAGCGCCTTCCCCTACTAGCTGATTTCAAGAGGGCATGATAATTTTTGTTTCGTTTTACGAGTAGGATTGTCAGCTATATCATATCAGGCCCGGTAGCGCTTAATAGTGGATTCGAACCAATCCATGGCACCACTGGGACCCGAACTCAAAACCTGTGGCTTTTTCGACTGTCAAAGTGCTAGAAAACCGTTATCTATTGGTTATAAAATGTATGTACAGATGTAATATGTTTTGTTTTTATTTTATGGCTTCTTGCATAGTATCTTTTTAGAGCGATAAGCCATTTATTTTGTAACATAGGATAAAAAATGTTAGAAAGGTGAATGACGAACAAATATAATCATCATGCAAATTAAAAACAAATATCGATAGATATGAGA